>BJCM01062924.1:0-31363 GCA_018326385.1 Flaveria bidentis | reverse complement strand
TATATATATGTTAATCCTTTTATTTATTTATTTTTTTGAAAAATGAAGCTGTAAATTTCTATATCAGACCAAAGATTTCCATTGTATAAGGTTGAACCATCAAAATCACTGGGATGAAACGTTTTAGATCTTATGAAATAATACTAAGAGTTGATGGTAATAACAAATTCTAATCATTGATTTTATATATGGAAAATGATTACACATGATATCATTGTTGTTCAAGTTGCCACCGGAGATGTTTACGTTACAACCAACAAGGAGGCGATGTTATCTGTTAACATATTGCATCACGATATTTAAGCTTGAGCACTCTCTAGTTACAATTAGAAATGTTGTGTTTTTTACTTCCAAAATGGTTTATAAAAGCTTATCACTCGCTTTCCTATATTAATTTATTAAATAATGAGTAAGAAAGACCTACTTTACTATAATGTGCCACTGATTGGTGCCGAACTACGTCACACGAAGAGCTGTGATTTAAAAGAAATAAACAGTAGAAAAGGATATATTTGTTAAAATATTCCTACCTTTTGAAAAGAAATGGCTTTAAAAAAAAGAAAGAAAACAAAAGACAATGATAGCAAAAATTTATAATCTTGATATCTAAGTTATCCCAAGCTAAACAATAAACATAGAAAGTACACCGGCTTATTATTACACTGAGTCTTATAAAACCCACAATTAGTAGTTTTGTAGATTTGTACGTTAAAGTTGGATCAAATTAAGGCCACAAAATTCACTATTAACACAATAAATTTAATTTGGGGCTAATTTGTGCAAACATTTTGGTTCAAACTTAACAAAAAGTGAAGTACCATAAAGATATAAAATGGTCTAGTAGGGCACCATCAGCTAGTGGCACAACTTACACATAATTATTGATTTTCTTTTGATGGGTGGTTGGGTATGGGTTTGGAAGTATAATTGCAGTATTATTCAAGAACATAGTGATTTCCATTGCACAAATTAAAGTTGAAGTGTTAGCATCATATTCATCATCCAAGCTACCAAATTACAACAATTAGTATTGCATGCATGTGGGCAGATATACTTAATATAATCCAAATTATCCATTTTATATTCTGGCCATCAGCTTTGATTAATTGCACGTTTAATAAAACCTAGCTATAGAATTAAATCTCCTAAGTTAATAAAACCAGATAATATATTACCAACAAAACCTAATTCACAGACTAACAACTAGGTCTTGAACTAGTATAACGAGAAGCCCGGATCTATTGTAATTTTTTTGTTAAATTTGTTAAAAAAAGTATTATTTTTTTAAAACAACAATAAGCTAATGTGCACGTAGTTATACATATCACTTGTATCATTAATTAGCACAAAAATAACAATTAACATTACATCATTTTTAAAAACAGAACTAGCATCATATGTGGTCTCTAAGTCATGCCGCATGTTCTACGATTATTGTTGATGTTTTAGTGTTATAGGATCTTATTTTCTATAATTATCTTCTATGAAACCTTAACGCCAAGGTGAGAAAACCCGAGGGTTGTTATATCTTCTAGCAGCTACTCCATCTATTGAAGCATCCAGCATGTTCATTCACCCCTAAACCAACATTGTTAATTATAATTTAAAGAGCCCACCATAATAATAATTATAATAAAGTAAATTGCTCAAAAGTTTAATAAAAAAGACAAAGATATTCGAACTTTTGAAACGAAAACAATTCCAAAAAGATTATTGAATTTCGGTCGGAGGAGGAGGTAGTATTATTTTTTCATGATGGTCTCGTCTGTCGTCACATCCTCACTTCGCCACAGTGATTAGTGAGTCATCAGTTTCATTTGTATATATCTTCATTAGGTATGTGAATTTCTAATTCTATATGAAAACATGACATGAAACTGAAATAAAGCTTAATAGTTTAGGTTTAGTTTTGTTCGGGAATAAGTTAATTTTGGATTGTAAACGTAGATAAATTTAGCTGAAAGGATCATGTTCGGTTTAATCTGGCACAAACGTACAGTTTAACTTCTTCACTTTTATACTTACTAGGTACAGATTAAATTAAAAAGTTATATATAAAAAGATAATATAAAAATTATATCCATAAACTTGTAAACACTTTAAAAGTAAACATATTTAACTTGTAAACAATAATATAAAAAGATTTAATTATTCATAAATATCCATAAACCTTTTTACATGCACTTTAAAAGTATTTTAGTTTTAATAATGATTAGCTATATATTAAATTATATTATGACAAAATTATATCTTATTAAAATACTTTTAATAAAGTGTTATTAATTTTAGAAAGAAATTATCTTGATTAGTATCGTACTAAATGAGAGTTATTAAAGAAAATTTTTTAAAGTTAAGATTTTTACCAAAATTGTAATTTATTATAATGATAACATATGGCGATAACATGAATAATCATGTGTCTAATAGTTATTTTGATTTATTAAAGTGGATTTTCATAAATATGTTTTATGTCATGACATAAACTAAAATTGTAATTTTCTTTTATCAAAATTAAAGAAAAGATAAATAAACATTATGTTTTATAGTAAAAATATCTATTTTACATATCTTGTATTTTTATTACTAAGTTTATAACTTTAGCATGCTTGAAACTAATTAAACTTACATAAAATTTTAGGTTAAATGATCATGTTTGTATCAACTCATGAGAAAGCATGATGTGTTCAGATTCGTATGTTTCACACAATTTTAAGGTTCGTTTAATATGTAATTCTAGTAAAAAAATTTGGTACGTATCATGACCAGTCAACCCGTGAACACAACCTAATAAAAACTGATAACAGTAAATTGAATTTCCTGTTGGCTCGGCTATAATAAGCTTAAGTGATTAACAATCACCAAAATCCATTTCTTAAAATTATTTATTATTGTTCAATCTTTCACCCATTGAATTGAATTGAATTAATAATTGCTCCACCTCTCGCTGTCTCCGTAAGTGTGCCACTGGGATCAAGTGATGCAAGCATGCTTAATGCTTCAGCCTTTAAATCCTATCCACAACAAAAGCCGTAAACCACACGTAGGCAAACGAAAACCTCTTGAATCAATCATTTTTAACTTTTTATTTCTTATGATTTTTTATTATTTTTGAACAGCTCTAAATTAATCAATCATTTACTAGCTTGACCACTCCAACATTGCATATATTAACTCAATTTAGGATCTTATAAAGAAGACAAAACAAAATATTATTTCTTATATAACCATTGGGCCGGTGTCTCTTGGAAGACACAAAAGAGCACCTATAACTTGCATATATTTGTTCCATATAATATGATAGTGTAACGTACTCCACGTCTCAAACGGCTATATATATTTTCTGTTAAGGTCATAAGAAGCTTATATTTTTGTTTTTGTTTTTCTGGATATAAAATTTTCAAGAGGTCATGGTCTTTATTTGAGCACGTCTAATTGTAAAGCTTACTTTCATTCACATCTGATACGCCTAAAATATTATGTTATTATATGAGACGGGACATTTGTTATATCTCAACTTTGAATTGTGCAAAATGATATGAGGTTTGCCTAAAGTGTCATATATATTTTTTTAATTACAGTTAGAGAGTAGCATACCGCTACAAAAGGGGCACAACTTCTACGACATGTTCAAAGAGATGAATTTGGTTGGAAATTTTGCCTACATGACAAGAAACCTAATTTGGTCAGTCAAGGTTAACCACAGACCTTTTACTGTGAATTAAAGATGAAATTAAACGTGAAAAATTGCCCCGTCTTCTAATAGTAGTTTATTTAAAATTTTAATTTCCTTAATTCCTCTAAAGACCTTGAACCAATTAATGTATTTATCTAACTAGGGGAGGATTCTTAAACCTGCAGCCAATTAAGTGACCTTAATTGATTAGTTTTCTAAATATCTACTTAGCAATCAAGATAATCAATCATAGGGGAAACAAATGACACACATGATTGGTATCATCTGTATATCATACAGACATACAATAGTAGATATACAGGTGGGACCCTTTGCACCTTTTAGCATACTATAAAATGTTCCTCATGTTCTCCAACATCTTCCAACCACAACCACAACCTCAACCAAGTTTCCATTTTATAATCTAAATCTATACAAAACATATTATTATTATTCATATTCGTGTTCTTGTTTGTGTTCGTGTTTGTGTTTGTAATCATGCAAGCCGCTGAGGTTGCAGACTTCCACTACTTGGTCCCCGCGACCCAAAATCTTAACACGACGAATCTACCAATGAACCTAGGCAATCCACCAACCATCCCATTCGATGTCAACACGCTCACCAACCCATTTTACCAACTTCATATGAATCCACATGTTCAAGACATAAACCTGCAGTCTATATACTCAACTTCTGACGAAGCAGATGAGCAACAACTAAGCCTCATCAATGAGAGGAAGCAAAGGAGGATGATATCTAATAGAGAGTCAGCACGCAGATCGCGTATGCGCAAGCAGAGGCACCTCGATGAGCTTTGGTCACAGGTTATATGGCTTCGCCACGAGAACCAACAGCTTATGGAAAAGCTGAATAGTTTCTCAGAGACACATGAGCAGGTGGTTAAAGAGAATACTCAGCTTAAGGAAGAAGTTTCGGGACTACGCCAAATGGTCACTGATCATATGCAGCTTAATGGCTCCTACCCGACTATAAGTGATCTGGATGATATTAACTGTAACGACGCTTACCTCAAGACCGAATCTTCAAACCAGTCTGGTTCAAGCTCCTCCGACTTTATTTAAGCCAGACCGCTTATTGTTTTTTTCTTAACTTTTAATTTTATGATATAAGTCGACTACTGCGTATTATCTAGACAGTAAGACATCAGAGAGGATGTAGTTATAACTTATATAGCATCTTTATTATTCTAAGGAGTAGATTATGAAATAAAGAAACATTGACCTGATGCTATATATGCCAGATTCTCAGCTTCAATTCTATCTCTACACAAAGCACACAAGTCTTGGGTGCTTTCACATGTGAATATGGCAAGTACAAACCTTTTTGTTCATACAAAATTATGTGTTTGGTTGGTTTTACCCTCGTAACACTTAAACTGTAAAACGATAATAAGTGGTAGGAGGGTGAAACTTTTAAACACATAAAAGTTGTGTATTGAGTCAAAAAAAAAAGTTGACTACGAATCACTTTCCATTCGTGGAAACTCAAAGAACGATGGAGCGCAAAGAGGTAGTGTGTTTGGCTCGCACTCTCTCTAACACACGAACACACACGGTGGATCCCATCCTTGAAAGTGAAAGAAACCTAGTGACTACTGAAATTTAGCAAATCACCATCTACAAAAAGCTTCATGGCCATACAGTTTACACCTTATCACCAAAAAGTATGGTCCCTGCCATAAGGGCTTTTGAGCAAAGGCAATAATACTTCCTAACTTTATTTTTTTGGTAAACAACTTTTGAATTGAAAAAAACCCCTAACTTTGCATTTGGATCATGGTCAAATTTAGGGATGAAACGGTTATTCGTATAGTATTTGGTTGGTTAGCTTAATTCTCGGTTTCTGACCGATGAACACTTGTAGGAAGCTCAAAGATTATTATAGTGTACAACTAAAACGGTCAATGCACAAGGCAACAAAATTAAGCTAAATTTGAAAACGTTGGGTCAGGTAACGGGTCAAAACATGTTTGACCAGGATGGACTCAGGTTGAAACAAACCATCTTAGAAAAAAAGTATCAAAAGTACTATCTGTTGTATTTGTTTAATGACCTTTGGACCTGTTCGAAGTTAGCAAGTTTAGTGAGAGTGAATATGGTCTGCCTCAGGTTTACAAGTAAAAGTTATCGATTAATATTTTTACTGTTTGGAATTCGCTTCATTATATGCTATCAAAGTTTCATTCATCAAATGGTTCGCTTGAAATCGCTCATTAAACAACTCTATTATTTGCAGCCAGTAGAACACCAATTTCACACTTTGACATGCAACCCATGTTCAACCCAACCCAAAGAAACTGCACAAAAATATAATCAGACCACATGCGATTAACTAACGCGATATCAAGCTACCATGAACTACATCTAGGCCACACGCGGATATTGCTTGACCTGCTGCCGGACTCTCCTTTTGTAGTCAACCAAACTCTGCACAAATTTGCATGAATCAGAATAACTTTTGCAACATGAACACTCAAATTACATCATAATGTTTACAGTTAAAAATCAAGCTCATAGCAGGCGTATCACGATTACATTGACTAATAAAGCACGTGCGTCCGTTTGGGCAGGAGCGTGGGGATTTGGGGTGTCCAACAAATCTTGAATACCAACAAGAATTTGTTTAACTGTAATTGCTGGTCTCCAGCCCTGAAAAACAACATATGTAAACCAAAATGTTACTAATGAAAACAAACAAACAAACAAACGATCTGTGACTTACGCTGCTTTCACTGAGGATCGACAGACAAACCATTCCAGATGGATAAACATTAGGGTGGAAGAAGCCGTTTGGAAATTTACAGATTGGTGGTTTGGTTGGGTAGTTTTCACTGAATTCGAGCGTAAGAGGATAATATCCGCCCTCCCAATCAGTCTACAACGTGCAGATCACAAAAGATCATAATCAAACACTTGGAAATGTTAAAGATTGTGTTTTGAAATTTATAATTGCCTTTTCATGCAAACCTGTTAATGATCTTATTTATTAAATTTACATGTTTGGATTAAAAAATTCTTTTTATTAACATTCATTCAACCTTTTATATACTTTCTTTAAAAACAATCAGAACGTATGAAAAAAGCAACTATTGAATCTTTAAAACAACTGTCATTTTTTATCACTAATATAATATAACAACTCCGAGAAAGACGAGAGAATATGTATAATACTAATAACTTACGCCGGTCTTCCCGGGGATGATACAATGCCAAACCATCAAATTAACAGAGCCATCAGAACGAGATTCCGGCTTCGCTATGAAACCCTAGTTGATCAAAATAATGTTAAGTTACATAAATAGAACCAATGATTTTTTGGCCTAGTGGTTAAAGAAAAGGGGGAGGTTTTGCTTCTCTTAGAGATCTAAGGTTCAAACATTGATATGAGCGAATATTATTAATTTGGTGATATTAACAACAAACAACCAATAATCGTTCAAAATATATATATATATATAAATAAAAATAGAAAGAAATAATAAAATGACATTGGTGGTAATAGAAAATGTGGAGTATAGGGGTTAATATTTATTTAATGAGTAGTACACACATAAGGATGATTTTTTCGCCATGCTTTTCGTTCGTCTGCAAGACGCCCAACAGCAACACCGCGTGACATGTTTCTACTTTCTAGGGTTATGATCGCTTACAATGGACTCATTTGCTTAAATAGCTTGCAGCCTTATGGGGGTTATGGGGCGATTGGGTTTTCGTTTATCTGAAATGAAGGTTCGTTTATTTATTATTATGATTTTATAAAAATATGATTAATGATTAATGATTAATTTCGTATAAATTTATAAGGAATTTTGACGTTTTGTGTATCTTTCTTTTTCCTGCTTGAAGATGTGGGAAGTAAAGTTTATTTACGAAGCTATTGGATTTAGTTACCTAAAAGGCGTTTCGTGTAATTAAGAAAATAAAATGTTAATATAACCAAAAAGATATCAGTATGTGTTTTGCGTTGACGTTAAATATACCGACTCAAGTACGGGTCCAAGGTTTCGACTAAACTAAGCTTGGTGTATAATTCCGGAAGAAGCGTTGACGAACTAAGATTCAACCGCATCATTAGGGTTGTAAACGAGCCGAGACAATGAACCGAGCCACGAGCCGAGACAATGAACCGAGCCACGAGCCGAGCTCGAACCGAGCTAACCCTGGCTCGAGTTCGGTTTGTTTAGAATTCGAGCAGAGCCAAGCCGGCTCATTTAGATTCGAGCTTTTTTCGAGCCGAGCATTTTTCGAGTTTTTCTCGAACGAACTTCGAGTCACGAATTTTTTATATTGCTTTACGCATTAGACATGATCCTCTATTTACTCCATTATATTGTATGGGGAGCCAAAAAGACCCAAAAACCAAACAAAGGGTCGTATAATCGTATCTACAAACAAATACCCTCATACAAAGCCCATACACAGAGTGGATATAACATATTGCAAGCTAACTCCATATAAACATCATGACAAGCCCAAGACCAGGATAACTAGGGTTGGATCAAAATTCAAGATTTCATCATAAGATATTGGGCCGTTGGCAAATCGGTCCGAGGAATGCACCATCGCACATAGAAGCAAAGCTCCGAAATGACTACCTCGACAAGGCCCATTAATATCTGTTGTGGCCCACAAAATAAACATTTATCTTATGATAAAGTTTATTTCAAGTGTTTAATAATTATTATTATTTTGATTTATAATAATTGTAAATTCGGTGCGTATGCTTGATCTTCATAATAATATTTTCATAGATAGTGACCTCACGAGTATGGCTTGATTGATCTACCGTTCTACACACACAACAACACTAGTTAAGGCATCACGGGAAGGAAGTTATCTCTGTAACTGCCATCCGGCGTGAATATCAACAATGGTGAATGATATGTGTATAATAATGGAATGATCTTAAGTAGTTTGTTACGTATGAACTCCTCTTTTTACACACGAGATGCAAGTGTGACTTTTAACGGCCTAGATTGGTGAGATTTCTAGTGTGGATGGATTTGTTCCACATGTAAGTGTATGTGGTTTTCATAACCCGATCCACGTTCGTTTGAACCAGATATGGTACAAATGTACTATCTGGGACTATACGTCTACAAAATTAATGATTAATCTATGATTATATGTTCCTCACTTTAATTCACTACTTGTCTAAAAACATTTAAACGCTTCTAATTATTATTTGTGTTTCTCTTGATGAAAAATAATGATATAAACAAAGGTGATTAATTATAAACGTGCAAAACTCTATAAATCAGTTATCCTGAAACATGAAGTAATTTGTTAATAGATCTCCATTATCGAAGTCGATTATTGAAAAAACACAAGTTATTTGAGTTGGAAAAAATATAGTTGAGGAAGGAGTGACGAAGCAGCCAGGAAGATGGTGGAGACTAAAGCAGAGTTTCTTTTCATAAAGAATATATATATATAATACAGGGGTTGTTTGAAATCTTTTACACAGTCAAAAGATGGTGACCGGGTAACGAATTGTTCCAAAACTGACCGGGTAACGGATTGTTCCAAAATTGACCGGGTAAAAGAAAAATAGACATGGGTTAGTGGTATCGGAATGAGTCAGACGTGAGAGCGTGATAATCAAACACGCTGACCAGTCAAAATATCTGAGCGAGTCAGTAGGTCAAACAGCCTCATAGTTTAGTTAGAAAGAGATCACACGACAAGGTTGTTATATGTAACGTATGAGTTTATGTTACGAGTTATGTAAAAAGTATTGTTCCTTGTATAAAATGTCAAGAGCGTTAATATTTCTCACGGTTTCACGTACAATAAAAAGGTCGGATTTGATACTAGTTAAAACTAAGTGAGTAAAAAGTTGTATTGACAGGACCATAGGAATTAAAACCATAGTAATTTATATTTGTTTGTAATTAAACTAGCTTATATGTGAATATGTTTTAGAAGATACATTTTCACATATATTAACAGGACTTGTTAGATTTATATATTTTAATTGACATAAAAATCTAAAGTGGAGTTGGCGACACGACGCCGTTGAAAGAAAATAAAAAGAGAGAGAATAAATGAATAATATGAATATGCGCACCAACAATGAACAAACAGTTTGCGTCTCTTTAGGCTACCTTCCTTCCCCACATCATTCCATCCTATAAAGTTTAAACAATTAAACCCCACTTTGTTTCTTTTTATTTTCCATCAAATTTACTTGAGAATATTAATATTTATAAATTATATTTAACACTTTAATATAATACAATTCGATAAATACTTAAATATTTTTTATAATCAAAAGAATCTAAAATAATTTGGGTTGGTTTTACATATAAATTTTTATAACATGTAGATCTAATAGGCCTTGATGAGTCTTGTAATGTGTTAGTGAGATGATTTTGGTTACCCAAAGTCATATTCGATTATAATAAGTAATTTTGGTGTTAGAAATACACTTATGAGTATACTAATAACATTAATGGTTATTTTAATTTGTTCGTGAGTTGGTTTACACAAAGTCGCATTAAGACATACCATAAAGAGATGTTTATGATGACTGGAACACGAATGACCATAATAGGCTTTGTAATATGCTCCTGAACCATTTTTATTTATGCAAAATCGCATTAGGTCATAATAAGTCATTTTAATGTTTCATAGATGAGTAATACACTAATAGTCATTAATTAACAAGTCATTTTGGTGTTGCATTTTCAAATCTTATAGATAAATACAAGACCACACATTATCATGTGCATACCCAACTTAGTTTCACTCAAAAAATTGTGAATAAATTATAATTGTAGAGTTAGAAAGAAACTCATGCCAATGAAATGCATATATTTTAAACACGTAGGATGGATAGACCGGCACACATGAGGCTCCTACATACAAAGACGAGAATTCCAATGCAACCTTTGATTGATTTTAATTTCAAGACCATTAATTCCAACATCCAAAAACACTACCTCGGACACCACCAGCATTGAGGCCCAAAGATGTTGACAACATGATACATATGTATGCCCATTTCGGCATACTTAATTTCAAGATCACGAATTTAAGTATATAGTTATCAGCCAATTAACAAAGAGGGTATCACCCTTTTTCATTAGTGTTTATATATAGGTTTGAAAGGGATTGCCATTTACGATGAGTACTTGTTGCTATGTATAGCGTATGTTTCTAGTGAATTAGCGACAAACTAACCTAAGTTGGTCCATGACAAATGGCTGAAAAGCCTAGTTATGGTGTCCATCGTTAATTCTCGACGGCTTTATTTATTCTTTACTTGTATTTCTTTTTTTTTCTAAGAGTGGAGCCCATACGTTCAAACGCCCATCACGGTTCGATGCTTTGACTCTCCATCACTAACACTTGTAGTCTTCTCATAAGTCATAATGACCACAACTTAGTCTCGTTTCCCACTCTAGGATTTATCAAAAGAAACATGGAATACTCTTTTTCTTCCTATATATTAAGTGGTGTGGTGGCTGGGCACACATGTCTCCCACTTAAGTAGTTAACATTGAAACGTTTTCTCCTAATTTTGAAGTCCCTAGTTTTGTACTGGTAGTCCCTTAGAAAGACCAATTTCAAGAAGAAAAAACCACGATATAATTGTGGTTTAGAAATCTTATAAGCCCAAGATTCCACACCCACCAACCCTTTGAACTTATCTATAAAATTTAATGATTCAAACACATTCAACTTGCCTATAAATTTTACCACACACTACTTTTGGACATGTGATCAGAATTATGCTTAGAAAATATATAGAGTTGGTTTGAAATTAGTCATAACCTTAATAGATGCATGCATACCTATAAACAAGTTGTTTGGGTGGGTTATTTTAAATTCCTTTTATCATACTAAAATAGTAATAAATAAATATAGATTTTTGTAAGAAAGCTGGAATAATTATTATTTTATTTACCTTAAAAACATGTTTTTAATAAATATATGAATATTTTCTGTTTCGTCTTACTTAAAACCTTAGTAATTAGAATATTTTAATCCGTCATCACTTGAAAGCGAATAACTACTTTAAAGGGTCCAAGCTAGTTTTAGAGGACAATACAATAGTAAAAGAAAGATATAATCTTTAAACAGATATTATTAAGCAACAAAAGAACACAAAAACTATTTGTAACATCATACAAGTAAATATAACAGCCATGACACAAGTAAAACTCCATAACTATCACAACTAACTCATTCTATTTTATAATTGGCGAAAACTCACTACTAGAAAATATGGGGTTTTGCAACGCAAAATTTGCTACGCAACTCTTTGTGTCGTAAATTGCTACGCATTTACAACAAGATTTCAAAGCAAACGAAATTTCTTAAGTTTCTTACGAATTTTGCAACGAAATTACGACACAACAAAAAATCGTAACGATTTCATCACAAAAGTGTAGCAAAACTTAATTTACTTAAATATATCAATATATAAACAATAGTAACTAAAAATACAAATATGTATTTATAAAAATATTTATATATTGTGACACATTTGCTACGCATAGTAAAAAATATAAGTTTTGTTGCTAACGTGTCATATATGCATCAGAAATTGAATTAGTTTTATATAACTTACGACGTATTTACAACGAATATATAATTAAATCACAATATAGAAGATAGGTCTGCAATTTAAATATTTAAATGTTGTTGCTATCCATTTGCTACACAATATTTATTTTAATTTATATATTAACTAAATTGTACATGGCAAATTAAGTGGTTTAAGTTATTTACATTTTTATCTAACATACATTTATTTATATAAGAAAATCAATAATAGTTAATAATACATAGTAATAATATATAAATAAATACAACTAATTTTTTATCGGCCGCGCACTGCGGCGGTATCATACATGGCGTGATGTATATATAGGCTAACAATCACCCAGACTTGTCTTTGGACTAAATTCATGTTTAACCATAAACTAACTCGAATTTATACCGTTAAACGAAATCGTATCATACGAAACATAGACCAAGTAAAAGCGGGCATAAAAGGCACGTAAATTACAATCTTCCCGACTCGTTTTCAAAACTAAATTTATGTTAAAACATAAAGTAACTCAATTTATATCGATGAATAAAAATATTCTACATATTACCCGATTCATTTCTAAATAAAAATTATGTCAAAACGTATGCGAACATTGAACTGTAGCCGATTACCTCAAAGCGTGTATAAAAATATGCGTGAAAATATTTTATATTTTACCTAACATGTATTTAAAAATAAAACGTAAAAGAAAAATAAAATTGTGTTAGAGTAAATCGGAAACTTTAAAAACTTAAAAGGGTTAAAATCGTGTCAAAATTGATTTGTTAGATTTGAATTCAGTAAAAGATAAATTCAATAAACAATCATTATCATTATATTATTATTATTATTATTATTATTATTATTATTATTATTATTATTTAATTATTATTATTTAATTATTATTATTATGAATTATTATTATAACTGTTGAATACAACTTCAATCAATGTAAGAGTAATATAATAATCATTGATAATGTTATATAAACAATAGATACACATATATACATGTACATATAGCAAGACATATAGATACTATACACAAAAACATGTGTAATATTACGTGTATATGTATATGTCTTTTGTATGTGTATGTGAGTACCGAAGTTTCTGTGTATGTGTGTGTATCGTGTATATGTGTTGTTTATCTATGTGTTTTGGCTATAGAGCCGAGCCGAGCCGAGCCAGGATGGGCTCGAGCTCGAGCTCAAAGCTTATCGAGCTGATCCGAGCCAGCTCGAAAATTTTAACGAACTCAAAACACTAGCTCGAGTTTGGCTCGTGAAAAGCTCGAGCTAGCTCGTGGCTCGTTTGAGCCGACTCGAATTTATTTATTTTTTTAAAATTTTTCGCATTAATTTATATGAAAACACAAAAAATATATATTATGGCTTTATATTTTGTTAGGTACTCTGTGCTTATAAGAATAAAGATCATTATTTTGAATATAAACAATTTACTATCAAGTTATATATTTTTTAAACAAAATACTTAATGTTTCTAAAAAATCTATTTTTATTTTTAAGAAAATATTTTTAAATTTCTAATATAAAAATAATAACCATAATAATAGTAGCAGTAGTAAATAATAATAATTATATTGTATAAATAGATATATACATATATTATATGCACCGAGTCACGAGCCAAGCCAACGAACCGAGCCACGAGCCGAGCTCGAACCGAGCTAACCCTGGCACGAGTTCGGCTCGCTTACAATTCGAGCCGAGGCGAGCCGGCTCGTTTAGATTCGAGCTTTTTTCAAGCGAGCTTCGAGCCACGAACTTTTTGTACAGCCCTACTTGTGTATACATGCACGAAAATGTATGTTGTAGCAAAACTTAATCATGTATAATGGTGTTAGGTGAAAGATCGTACAAAAAAATATTTGAATTACGAAAAATGAAAAATAACTTACGTTTATGGGAGTTGTGTACCAAATGTGAAGCCAATTGCTACACATTTGAGACAAAATATAGTTTTATTCTAAGTTTTCTAACAAATATGTAGCAAGTTGCTTCACAGTTGTTGTGCAATTTTCACAGCCATATATAGTTTTCATCTTTCGTGATCCAAACGTTTCATTTATCACACAAATTGGTATACATGAAATACTATAGTTTGGCATATCGATAATAATATTATACACTTACATAGATACGTTCACACCATCACAAACCATTATCTAGAATACCTTTTCATAATTGTATAATCATTAATCACATGTGTGCGTTTGTGTATACGTCAAGACACATAAACAAATATATACACACACTAACATTGGGACACCTTACATAAATCTCACATTAGTCATGTACAGGAGAGATTCATGATCTGATCTTTAATATCATCAATGCGTTTTGGGCGTATAGACTGTTGATGAAAGTAGAACTTCACGGTTAAGTGTGCTCAGGTGGCAGCACATCTAGGGATAGGTGACCTCCCTATAAAGTTTTCACCCGAACAATCAAAAACAAACTCATGAGCTCCTCGTGAGCGAAACGACAATATTGGTGGTATGAGGGGTCGGGTGTTACAGAATGGTATCAAATCCAATAATGTGTCGTTCGGGATGGTGGGGCAAACCTTACCGGGTATGGTGAGTTCTCGGGCTCATTGAGGAAGATGAGTCCAAAGCGGCGGGGGTGATTGTGACACCTTACATAAATCCGACATCGGCCGTGTATAGAAGAGAATCTTGATTCATAGTAATGTCTGGTCCCTAATATCATCAACGTGTTTTAGACGTACTGGTTGTGTATTAGAGGAGAGATCCACAGTTAAACATGCTCATGTGGCAATAATTCAATGATGGGTGACCTGCCGAGGAAGTTTTCACCCGGGTAACCAAAAGTAAATCCGTGAGCTCCTCGTGAGCAATCTGACAATATTGGTGGTATTAGGGGCCTGGTGTTCCAAACACAAACCCATACGCACCAACATCAAATTATAAACATGTGTGACAGATCTAAAACAAAACTTCAGTGGTAATTTTATACAACAAATTCATGTATGTTAAACAAAAAAAAATTAAAAAAAAATTTAAACAAATACATGTTAGTTGATCTTAGATCTCTCATCTTCGTCATTTGAAAGTTTTAAATTGAATCATTACACGCTAAAAATAAAGTTAAACAAATATCATGACTTTTATGATATATTATCATTCTACCTTTAATATCACTAAAACAAATCCATAATTTATAATATTATATTTTTCTCATTTCGATTCATAACTCTAATAGTTATAACAAAATAAATTTTAATAATTGAAATTATTTGTCATTGACCAATAATAACCCATATTATTTCATTTTATATGTTATTTTATTTCATTCTTAATTATTATTGTTAGTAAAGTTAAGTGGAAATTAAACGTAAATATTTCAGTATCATGTTGATGGGTTTCTTATTAGTAATAAAAATAAAAATAAAAATTATAAGTAACTAAATTGATAATATGAATTATTACGGTCAATAAGTAATAGTTGGATTTTTAAAATCCAATTTGCCGATAACCATTTGTCATTTTTTACACCTACCACTTATAACTTTTTGTATATGTCATGACTCTTTTATCATGATATCATCTAAAATTATAAATAATATACTTTTATAAAACTTCATGACTAATAGTTTTACATTACATCTTGATTAAACAACTATTATTTTTAATAAAATTTCAAATTCTTAAATAATTCATCATTTCAAAATTTCCTTATCCCTTTCCTTGAAATTATTCATATTCCCGCTTGTTTCTAGCGCCAAAACTCTAAGAGATATTGTTTTTTCACCAAAAAAGACCATGCCCCCAAATTCTATTTGGAGCCCACGCTTACCCTAATGCACTGCATCATCCCTCACGCCTAATACATCCCTGCTCGTCGGCTTGTTGCTGATCGTCTACTTGTTGATGACTCGTACCCGTACTACTCGCCTGCATCTACCACTTAAATCTTCTCTACGATTAAGGTACCAATGGAATAGTTTTTGCGATTCAATGCATGAACTTTGATACACCTGAAAGTTTTTTGGTTGGTTTGTAGAAATATTGTCGATTGAGTGCGATAGGGAAGGAATGATAATGACAAAAAAGTCAATTCAGAAAACCTTCATAGTAGATAATACTAAGAGTACAATAAGAAGGTTTAGTGTCAATCTCTCCTAATTCAATTCAACCCCTAATCACTCAAATATATGAACCTAAGTTTTGTGCCCATTAGTGTTATTCTAACTTTAAAATTGAAATTTTTTGGCAAATTTAATAGGTACAACGAGGATCATGGAATTGAACGGGATAAACCTTGTTTTAAGTCCAGTTAATCAAACAACATGGGTATGACATATTGAGCCTCGTGAGCATGTAAGTACTCTCTTTCAGATTGTTTTTTGATACACTACCGCACTACACACTACATGTTTGTTATAATTAGACAACCAATCAATTATTATATTCAAACACCTGATTAGTAGCAGTGGACGATGTGCTTGAGTGTGATTGAGTGGAATCATCACTTTCAAAGCCTATAGTATCCTTGTCTTAAAGGATCAAACACGAATGAAGTCATCGGGCAATTTTAGTTGTACATTGTGGCTTATGGTAATCCATCTTTGTGTTCTTAATTAAATTGGTTTTTTTGTTATAGAACAAGATTGTGATCTTTAGCTAAAAGGCTTGCAAATAGCATGGATCATTTTTGTTAGGAGCCTATTATTTTATTTCGTTTGTCATTGCCTCAGTAAGCAACACTTTGTTTTCAAATACCAAATCCTTAATTGAAATTAGACTTTGATATATGAAATCTTTAGCTTTGCATACTCTGAGTTTGTGTATGTGTGTAGACACATACTTGAGTTTGTGTTTTTACTTTATTCTCTACAAATTTGAAACAGAGATGAAAGGAAAAAGAATTCTAAGACCGGGACAAGAAATCACGTGAGCACTAATAACACTGGTAAGAGATTTTGGCATACAAGCGAGTCTTTGGGATTTGATGAGCATCAAATTCAACTTGTAAGATAATAACATTTACTAGTTGCTTCCTTAGTGTACAGAAAATCATCTTGAGACAAATTTTAACAACTTTGTGATTTCTAAACATGTTGAAATAAAACTTTTTCGAGTTGAATTGATACCTCTATCCAGCCAAAAACTTTACCCTTAAACCCCACCAAGAGATAACTCTCCTTAGACATCATGACTACCATCCACATAATTTTTGTTACTTTAATTTCCCGATGTGTTTCAAATTTTATAATACATGCTTGTTTTTCTTTTTTCTTCTTTTTTTGTTTATTATTTTAAGTTTCTTTGTTCCAATCTTTGCTTTGGAACGTTCCATTGTTAATCACTTTTATATATGACATACTTCATTTGGATATAATAAGTCTATTAAAAAAGTTAAGTAATAAAACCTCAAGTTCATTTTGGACCTCTGGAAAATGATTATAGATAATAGATATGCACTTCAAATCGTATCTAATTAACATGTCATAAAAAGTGGTGTTGTTGATTAAAAATTTAATAAAATAGATAAAGAAAAGTTTGAGAACGGCGCCAAAGAGTACAAATGTATGGAGCAGAGTGATTTGACACGAAAAAAGAACTTTATAAAAATTAAAAATCCCAGGGACCTATTTGCAATTGATGCTCACATTTTTGTTATGTTTTGTTTATCCTTTTCTGTATTATTTTAAGAAAGTGGTTTTGTAGCGTCGGCAGCCCGCCACATTTAACAGACATATTATTCGATATAATTGGTTAAAATAGATTTGGATGCAAAGACAAATTTTAAACCATGGTTAAAGATGGTGGGTTTAGGTTGAGTTAATATCTTAATACTACTTTTTATTTATATTTTAAACACATTTTATGACAAATCTTACATAATTTTCATGTCCTAAAAGAACACTTGAAGTGGTTGAAATTCTTTGAATGTGTGCTAAAAAAACAAAGGTTTAAATCGTACAAGCTAGTGAAGAAGTTAATAGGAAAAATAATTCAATAACTATATTAAAAATTAAGCTACTACACAATTACCTTAAATAATATACCTCCTCCCATCTCAATAACTTTTTTACTACACATCTTACCCGGTATTATCTATATAAAAGCATTCACAATAGATGTTTTTATTTTTATGCGAGTGTATGCTCTGTATTATACGTGATTTTATAAATGGTTGTGAGCCGAGTAAAGAGAAAATTTTACCTGTTAATTCTCATATTTACAGAAATATTGTACATGCTTTTTCTTTCTTATTTTCAATTTTATCATTATTTTTTTTTCTCCTTCACTTAGAACCACTTAAAATACATTAAAAAATTATAGGGTTTTGAATAGTGTTTCCCCAAAATACAGATTTAACAATAAATTTACCATATTATTTACTCATAACCAATTATAACCATACAATATAATAAGAAAATACACTTACTAAATATAGGAAATCGGTTGTGAATGCTCTAAGGATAAGGATGAAAAAACTAGTGTGAATACTTTAAACTCTATATCATCATATATAGTTTATCTTCCACCTCTGTTTGGTTCTTATCCACTATCTCATGATCTACTACTGTAAGTGACATGCAAACCTCCATATTGGACACTATGCTATAAAATATGTAAGAGGAAAAAAACTTAAGAACATCTCAATCCTAAATCATGTAGCCATAATATGGATGATAAATAAAGCGATTTCATGGTAGTTAAAACTTTACATGAAAGTAATTCTTTTTGGTCTATTTTGATGAAAAGAATTTTCTCGGCAATAGATTCTCATGATTTTAGCATCAACCCATTAGACTTTATTTTTAGACTAAGAAGTCATGTTCTCATAGAATAATATGTAAATTTTTTTAATATATTGTTATGTTTTACAAAAGATATACTGAACATAACTGGTCGTCAAACTGAAATTTTATTTAAGAGATATTTGATAAAAAATACTTAAAAGAAAATTCAAATTCATAACATTACTCTCTAAAGAATCTAGTTATGATACGAGAAGGTTGTGTATGGCAGCTGTACACAGCAGAAAACATATGACTCAGATCGAAATCGGTGTCGATTAGCTGAATCCCACCGACATTAATAAGTCCACAATTTGTTCATTCCTGGTTTCTTCCAGATTCACTCACATCCACCATAAAGAAGAATATTCTCCTGATATTCTTAAGGGACACAATAACTCATAACGGAAAAATAAAAGCCAATATATAAAATGAGGATTAAATAACCAATACATGCATTAAAGTTTGAATAAGTGTTTGTAATTTAATTTTGTCAAGGTGTTTATTTATTTTTAACGGAAAATATACAATTATGCTTCGGAGGATATGTGTTATCTTAATCGGATCTAGTTATCCGTTTTTCAACCGGGACCGCACCCTAACCGACTCGAAAGGAAACTTGTTACTGAGAAAAATGTTTACATAGTAAAATACTTTTCACTCATGAGTTTGACAGTTAAGAAGGGCTCTTCAAAGTGGTTAACTTAAGAAATTTTTGCACGGGGATACAAATGGAATAATTGTATAAATTTAAAGGGACATTTTAGATTTTCACATGTGTATAACATTACAAAATAAATTTTACGAGGGCCCGTTATCCCCCTCCCCTCGATTTGTTCATTCTTAATTTTTTCCAGATTCACACACATCCCCATACGTAGAAAAGTATATTCCCCTGATATTCTTAAGGGTCATAATAAATCATCATGAAAAAAATAGCTAAATACATGCCTTAAATTTTGAATAAGTTCTTGTAATTCAATTGTCATGGTGTATACTTAGTAAGGTGTGAACGACTTTTCACCCATGAGTTTGAGTGTAAAGAAGAGATGTTCAGAGTGGTTAATTTAGGAATTTTTTCACGTGAAAAAAAAGATACTTGTATAATTTTATACTTGCATAATTTTAAAGCAAAGTTTGAGATTTTACGTACATATAACATTAAAAAATTACATTTTACGAGGGTGCAGTTAGGGTGTAGTCTTGACCAGAAATGGATAGGCTAATCTGATTAAGATAACACCTATAATTTGAAACAGAGTCATATATTTGCCGTAAAATTTTTTTTGTATAAAAACGTGTTGTTTGAAAAAAACAAGTATATTGTTATATCATAAAAACGAAAGACTTGAAAATGAATTTGCTAACAAGTTCTTGTTTTGGAAAGTACTGAAGGAAAGACTAAAATGATGTTTGATAGTTTCTAATTAGTAATATTATTAAGAGTCTACTATTAAATAGGTTAGAAGTAAAGTGTTATTTTTTTACTTAAAAGACACATTTTAATCGTTCATAAACTCATTTAATGGGTAAGTTTAATAAAAACATATTGACTGATTCAAATGCTACTTTTTATTCACGAGCACTCTTAATGAGTTAGAATAAGATCGTCAAATATCCACTAAAACTGATTGAATTATTAGATATGTTCAACAGGTCAATGAATTAAAATGTAATAAATATTAGTATACATTGCAAAAATGAAAATGATAAAAAGTTCTTGGTGTTAAAGCCATCGCCTCTTGAAGGTACAGAAAGGTATCATAACTTGATGGTATCGGTACCCTGGTTTCATCTAGTGTAAAGACAACATCTACATCATCACTATCACATAAAGAAACTCTTAAAGATGATAGATAAGATGGAAATGTACATATTAAAAAAGCCAAGTAAGTAAATCAAACTCAAATGTAAGATTTCAAAGATTTACGACCTTAAGTATTTAAAAATTTGTTTTCAAACCACATGATGGAAAATGTACATAGAAATAACTAGTCAAAAGATGAACAACATGATGGAAATTTTAAAAGGTTGATGCACGGTACTATCAAAACACAATGATGTATCTAAATGGAGAAATTAAACTTTACTTGATACAATTCGATTTATATTAAGTTTTCAAACCCCACCAAAAAATCACAGACAAACATAAATTAGTTATGATGTAAAATTAAATACATGTTAAATAGATGTATAAGATGCCGGTAAAAAAACCATCACCTCTCGAAGAAAACATTTAATTTATATAAAAACATTTAGCTAGACCACATTATCTCTAAAGTGCTAACTTTCATACACCACTCTCAAAAGTGGATAATAAATTTTTTTTTCCTAAATAATAATCAAGATAGGACAAAATATTACTCAAGATTTTATCAAATCTAATGAAATGATTGTTAGAAGGTAATTGTTCAAGAGCAATTAGCTAATTTCGTATTTGAATTCGACTTAAACAACATACATTAATCGTCTTAAAAGACGAAATCAATCTCTCAAGATTATAGTGCCTCTTGATCACACAAAGGGCATTCTTCCTTTTTGTTCAGTCTTTTAACCCCACCATTAAGATTAAACTCTTCCTCCGCCGCCCGGAAAACCTCCTCCGCCGGCCGGAAAACTTGCTCCGCCGCGGTGTCTATAACAACTCTCGCCGGAAAAACAGAGTAAAATCATCAACTACACGTAAAGAAAATTATGCAATTGATCTTTAAACTTTCGATCAACACAATAAACATGTTGATTATAACTCATCTAACACATATATTCCCGAAAACCAAAAACAAAACAAAATTGTGGGACTCAATTAAGATTCAAAATTGTTGTTCCTCGGAGTTTAGCATCACTTAGAACCTTGTGTGTCGGAGGGTGTTGCTAAGTACGTCGGAACTTCATCTCCGGCCATAATCACGACGATTTTGGGGCTGACGTCCGCCGCATCGCAACCATTGTAGGTCGCCGTCGCCGGCTTCTGTGCATCATCATCATCACCTCTTTCGATGTCTCCAATTACCGATGGTCGTCTCCGTTGAGCACACGCTAGAATGATTAACGCCACCGTTATCAGAGCTAGTATTACAGATATTCCTCCGAATAAGTATATCAATGGTGAATCAAATCTCCATAACGAAGCTTCAGATGATCCCATTTTATGACTCTGTGTGTGTGTTTTTGTGTTTTTGTGTTTTTGTGTTTTTGTGTTTTTGTTTTGTGTGAGTTGTGTGTGTTGTGAAAATTGTGAAAGTGTAAGGAGGGACTTATATAAGGGGAATTGTACAAGAGGTGATGCACAGTGTACAGCTCCTGAAACAAAAGTTATTTAGTGGAGTAATGAACTCAGCCATGAATAAAGGGTGGATTCCCGTGAAGTTTTAACTTTTAGATGTATATATTTTTTATTTTAAGTAATTTCATGGTGCTTGTATGCTTTAGAATACATGAATAAAAAACTTTAAGTTAGTTTTTAAATTTAGAACTATATTATTTTTTAAATTGCTTGAACTTTTGTAGATGAAAAGTATCACAAGAACACACAATTAGCCACAATTTAATATTTTATGAAAGGCTAAACTTAACACTCATATTTGAGGATTTGTTTTCATTTCTCATATATTTTTCTTCATATTTTATTAGCGAAAGTAAAATGTATAATAAAGTAAGTATAAAAATATTAATACTGAATAGAGATAGAAATAAAAAAAAATAACGTAGAATGTTTTTTAAAAGTTAATTAACAAAATATATAGATAAATACAACTCATCGTTAAATAATAAGCTAGAATAGAAATGTGAAAGCTCTTAGGTTAGACAAGCAAAAAGAGATTTCAATGATATTTTAGTTATTTAACCCCTTATTAAACAAAACATTTAAAATCGGTTAGTGAAAAAAACAAAAAGGATGCCAAACCATGAACTTCATAGTCAGTTATTATACTTATTAAAGTTAATAGACACGATCTTCAAGTTACCCCACAAATAAATGACGAAAAGTGCAATAAAAGTATGTTGACAACTATATGATAAAAACCTAAGAGCGTCTCTTCAATAACGATGAACGTATAATATGTAAAAACGGTGAAATACTAACTAAAGTCCATCGGAGGAGCATATTTTTGCCAGAAACAAAGAGACAATCTTATTATGAAATTTGTTTGGCATCAACGAATTATAACTCAATCATATGATATTGGAGCTCCGGTCATGCTTATATGTTTCATCCAAGAACTCAACAAGGATCTGGGTAGAAACCTTTTAAACAAAAGTTTGAAACAAGTTTTTGTGGCGCGTTTAAAATAGAAAAACAAATTCATTCGTCTCATAAAAAAAGTAATATGTCATATCTACACCCATATGTTTAAAATTGCTTCATATTGACTTGGTTTGACCATCTGGTGTGCAAAGATTTTTAGGAAATCTATGTATAATAGACTTTTTTTGTGTGATGATTACCTTAAATATAACGGACATTATTAATGAAAACTTATAGTGAAGCCTTTAAAGAATTTTAAACTCTTAGCAATTAATAAATCCAAAACCTTATTGACTGTACGGTTATACGATTTTAATTTATCATAGTGGAGAATTTGACAATTAAAGAAATAGAATCTGAAACATTTTGTAATATTCATGGGGTCTCATATAATTTTCTGCTATTTGCATGTCTTACTCTAATGACTTTGTTGAAAGAAAAAAAATGGATATTTCAAGTAATGAGTTGCACGATGTTAAATGAACAATCATTCACTCAAAAATGTTAGTATAATGTCGTAGCAATCACAACATATATCTTAAATAGGGTATTAGTTAGACCAATATAAGATAAAATTTCATATTAAGTAACGAACGATAACAACCCATCAGTCCATCACAACCCATCGATAGGACATCTTAAAATTGTTTAGTTGTAAATGTTTTATTTTTTAACATAAGATCATGTTACTAGGTTTCATCTTAAGGTAATGAAGGAGTTTTTCTAAGTACTAAAAAATAGCAAAAGATATAGAGTATAAATAAAGAAACAATGATAGTAGAAGAATCACTATTTGTAACATTTCTTGACACTCCGCCTCTAAGAAAAAACCATTTCAAACATTTTTACTCTCATCTTACACATCAAAATATACAAAATAGTATCATACCTTTATATAATTACATTCGTCCTATTCAAATCTCAAGGTCATCAAGCAATCAAAGCAAATCGTAAATGTAGTTTAGTCTAGCACAAACACAATATCACTTGTAATATTTCAAGTAGAACATAAAGATGTATATATGTGTCATTTTAACATTGAGGTTATCAGTACATCGTAGTGAGAAGTTTGTAACAATGATCTCTATCAAGTGTATACAGACATTTGATAGTATAGATAAGAAGTTTGTATACTTATATCTTTTCATTCCTTATTCTTTATTTTGATTTGCCTAATATTATTATTATAGTTTCCAAAAGAAACCCTTTAAATTATTTTAAACAAATAAAAATTATATTCACCCACTCAATGTTTCTAACCAATCCAAATCAATCATCCCAATTTTTTTATATAGTTTAAGATCACTATGAACATTAAAAACCAACAAAATAACTTCCTAAACATAACCAGAAGTATGTTTTTAATAAAATCCTAAAAATATTTATCTCTAAAACAAAGGGAAATTTATTGATCTCACTTATTATACATCACTTATCATACATAGTCTAAGGTATCAAAATTATACAACAAGTTTTCTAGAGATCATTTGCAGGTTATTTAATAATAAAACACAAATCATTATATGCCGTTTCGTTTCATAGTTTAAGCATAAAATTTGTTTAAGAAAAGCTTATTCTTCTGTAACAAATGGGCACACAATTATGTGAAGTGCAAGTCTTTAAAAGTAAAAAGAGAAAAAAAAGTATGATTAGACGGGGAGATAGAAGTGGGCATATGTGCTTCTATATATCTTGTCACTTTTAGATTTTGTAGGAAAAAAACTGTATACTTACATACACGGAATATATTTAAATTAAATGACAACATATGTTTAAGATGAAGATGATTGCGCTAGAAAAGAAAGATATACATTTTATGGAATAATTTTTTTATTTACTGCTTTTATTATTTTATAGTTTCTTAGCTACATGACTTTCTTTTGTTTTTTTAAGATGGTGTCTAACCTATCCCTATTAACAACTCTTAACACAATCAAACTTGCACATTGTAGGATTCAAATCATCACCGGTTGATGAGGAGCATGCACAATTAATAACTAGCATGTCCGATGGGGTTCAAACTACCATATCCATCTCAACGTCACGTTATGCTCGGACTTTGGTTTAACCTGGGTTTGGGCTCCCCTATCCTCATTGTGGTCTCGGCACCCCATGTGTTTACCAGGGTGAGCATCCAACCTAAATCTCTTTTAAATAATCTGAGTATCCTATTATCAGGCACATTGAAATGGTTTGATGAAGACACCTACTTGTTTGAAAATAACTCGCACCAACAAGTTTTGCTTCAAAGGTTTACCCATTAAAATTTCACCTACCATAGATTTGACCATATATTACAAGCAAAAATTTCACAACCTATATTTATGAATAAAATGATTTGTAGATTAAGGATATCTTAGTGTATATAGAGAGAGAAACGATTAGACCAATGCTTTTAAAGAAAACCTAAATGTTACAAGTTCGTGCAATACATCAACCAAACGAACACAAGCATACTTGGAGTTTATAGATTTAATTAGTTATAACATCATAACTGTTCAAGAAATAAGACTTTATTCATCTTGATTTAAACCCCTATCAGTTGGTGAAATAAATACACCGTTTTTCAATAGAATGTCTCCATGAGGACCATTAATTACTATTTGAGAGAGAAAATTATTTGAGAAAAATAAAGACATTAATTAGTAGAACGTGGATCAAAGGCACTAAACAACAATTAGGAGCATAAACAAGTCGACATGAGTCGACCATGAGATCAACTAGGACTTTTATTTCAAGCTCGAGCTTGTCTAGAACTCGACTTATTTACAATTTATAATTAATTATTTAATTAGTTTATTAATATAAATTATAGGCTCGTTTGGGCTAGCTCATGTAGGCTAGCAATCCTAGCTTGGATCATTTAGGCGTGCAACTAAGGTGAGCTTGTTATATAAAGCTAATTAATGCTTAGGTTCGTTTACTAACAGGTTTATTTTAAGGTCAAACTCGTTTAAGCTTGATGCAATTCAAACTTTCAGCGAGTTAATATCAAATAGTCAATGAATAGCTAGCTCGTTTGCACCTCTAAAGACAATGCTCATTATTTGGCTGGCTGATTAAGACCGCAGAACAGAAAAATGATTTTGAGGGTAGAAATAATTGGCCGTAGGTTATACGATGATAAAGGGAGAATACGATGATAGTGGGATTGTTTGGTGAAACCTTAGATAATGGTCGGCCAAAACAAGTTGTCACCTGTTGTCACCTGCAATATGACAAAAATTTAGTGGCATATGTATGAATGAAACATCGTATATACTAATGTTGCTTCTGAAAAGTATAGGATACACAAGTATTTTTAAAAGGTTTTAGTGGCAGTGTTCTAAGAAAAGTCATGTCACAGAAGTCAAAGTTTTATTCTGGTACCTTTTTAAATATCAAGAAATCTAGTTGTTTTCAGGTAAACATGACTCTCGTCTATTGTAAATAGAGGATTGATTTCATATGAGTGATGTGACAAGGTGTAACCTACAAGATATAAATTTATGTCTTTAACTATATATGATACTTTCATCGTCTTTTATACCAATTATTATTGTCGTCAGTTTTAGTTGCAAGAGGCTTGGTGATTTGCCTTGGATTATTATAGCGAAAACTTCTCAAAAACCATCCATCATTAGATTGCTCTCAACTAACCAGCATAAATGTAGAGTTATTTAATCATCTATAACCAACAAGGCCAAAACATATTGTTGGTATTTAAAACAATACATATTTTTACGAACTTAGCATATGTCATATGATCCACTATCGATATAAGATTTGTCTAGTGTGTTACGGTCGCCTCACTACTACCTCCCTACTACCTACCTTCCTCCATAAGGTTTTGTCTCATCACCCTAATAAGTGATATGTGATTCACCCATGGTGTGCCTCAAACCTGTTTAGGACTTGTCATTTTAATAACATTTAACCCCATCATCTCGAATGGGCATGTGAGTGACTCTAATATTATTTATAACACTTAGTATATCATGCAAACAAATATTATATTTTTTGTCCACAAAAAAGTTATGGATATTTTTTTTGTTGCTCGAGTGAAGAAGTCCCAAGAAGTCACCCATCCTCATTTGTTGTCATCCCTCGCCATGGATATATCCACCACACAACGACCAAGGATAGAGCCACACAATGCGGGCTTCAAGGTTCAATCGTACGTCCACGAAGATGTTGTAAAATCAACATTTTCATGTTCATTGTATTGGTCCATAAGCTTAATTTTTTTAATCTAGAATAATTATTTCTCCATTTTACATTTTATATTTTCTTTTTGATTTAAGGGTAGGTTTTTATTAATAGACCATAAAATACTATAATATATCGGAAGATAGCAAGCCCAAACCTTGGTGGTAGAGTGAAAAAACCTACACAGATATAAAATAATTCGTGATCGGGCTGAAATTTATTCAATCTAGATTTTGCACACTACATTTTTAAACCGTTATATGATATAAAATACGAAGAGTATAAAGAAGTTCTAACTAAATTATAATACACGTGAAAAATGCTTGGTCTTTGTTCAATTTGTACGAATTCATGACGTCCATGATTAGTGGTAAATTAAAATTTTACTTAATAAAAAAGAAACAATTGATTAAAATATTACTAACACGTCTTTGGAAATTCATAAGAAGTTAACAAAATATAATTAATTAGATAATGGATTAGGAATAATGGGCCGTGGCGACTCGAAAAAGTTAAAAGTTGTAATTATAAAGATTACAATAAACACATAAATTATCAAATAAGTTAATTATGGTGTGGCTGTGGACAAATTAGAGTCGCACACTCACACTTAGTGGAAGACACGTACGACATAAAAGCATCGTTTCCACGTTACCATTCATTATTTTATTTTATCTGTGTGCTGTTGAATCAATATCATACTTTCATTGGATTTCAAGTTGTTGCGGTAATAATATATTATATGTTAATTACACTTTCAGAGAGAAATTTGTCTAAAAGAATGTAATTTAAAATATATAATTTGATAGTATATGGTTTATATGAATTTATCTTTTATCAAAACAACTGAAATTCTAAAAATATCTAGGTTACTGGAAATGACATCACATATGTGTTTAGAAAATATTTTATGACCCTATTAAAGGTCGTTTGACAACATCTGAATTAAACTTTCAATAAGTCAGATGTTTGAATTGTTAAGCATTTAATGGTTTAGACTGTTTGTTTCATGGGCAAATGTTTCACGAGCAAATATTTGAATGGTTTAGAGATTTACATCTGAATAGTTAAAAAAATATACTAATGCTGAATGGTTAATAGGTGTAATGGTGAATGGTTAAGACTTTTTATCTGAATTGTCAGACATTTGTATTTGAATATTTAATCGATATACTAGTTGTTAATAGTTCATACATTTTAATAGTTCAACACTTAATAATTCAGAGCTCTTATTGGTTCAACACTTAATCATTCACAAATTGTCAAATATGCCAAATGTCTTCAACATGATTATTATTACTGCAATAGAACGTTATAAGTTTATAACAAGATCTCTTTTTCACATGAACACCCTAGTTTCTAAGACTAAAGCCTTAAAAGTCTTATATATACTAAGGTCTATATATTTCACATCGGGATATTTAAATTTGGATAGTGGAATTCAATATCTGTATCAAAAATTTTGGATGAATCGAAAATTTGGATTCAATTTTGGACATCCGTTTAAATATCTGAGTTCTAAAAAATATATGTATTATTTAATAATTTTTATAAAAGTTGAATAATTTTTATAAAAGTTTTAATAATAAAAGTATTTTTATTTTTTATACAACTTTAATAAATTTATTTAAAAAATTCTTTACAATATACAATGTTTTTCGAAAAAATATCCGTAAACAAACTCCACTTTTGTCATACGCTAACCCAAACCTGAGTGTCATGGTTAATTAAAGCGTGAGCGGCGACTAGCAGACAAACTCCACTTTTATTATTGATTTGCACATCCATGTATCTAAAATGAAGTTCAATTGTTGAGAAAAAAACATGTGACAACTGACATGCTTTGATTGGGTGAAAGAAGTAACTCAACGGAAAACTTAAAATTGCTAACAATACAAGCTTAGTTCATTTAAATTTTATTTTTTAGGGTTTTTTTAAATAGACATCCCAATATCAATATTTTAAATTAACACCCTAAAATTTCTATACGTGTCATATAGCCCCATACGCGTCGTATAGAGGGGGGTCCTATAAGGCTGTATGTGTCGTATGGGCTATATGTGTCGTATAGGGGGGATCGTATAGGGCTATATGAGGCGTATAGCTCTCTGACAGCCCTCCTGAATTTTTCCTCGTAGTCAGTGTCGAAATTCGCTATACGCGTCGTATAGCCCTATATGTGTCGTATAGGGGGTCGTATAGGGCTATATGGGTCGTATAGCTCTCTGACACCCCCCCTGGATTTTCCTCGTTTTTAGTGTATTCGACTCTATACGCCGCGTATGGGCCCATACGCGACGTATAGATAGGTGTCGATTTATAAACTGGGGTGTCTGTTTATTAGGACCTATTTTTTAAACATTTCAATACATCCAAAAAGCTTGTGAATAAAATGCCCATAAATGTTAAGTTTAAAAATTTAATTTAAAAAATAATATCAGCTAAAAATTATGCTTCTAATATACTTTTAAATTTTGTCTTTTTCTTTTCACTAGTAATTCTTGTCTCACCCTTTAAAATTTGCTTGGAACCATGAGTCTGTTGCATCGTGTGATATTCTAGTGTGAAAATGTGGTACGAATTAGCGAGCCAGTAATATTGGTATTTGTTATTTGTCGTTATAGAAAGGATAAAAGAAAAAAAAGAGATCATTATACATGAGTATGTCACAACAAATGCTTTAAGGCCCCCTAAAAGAAAAGCTTTGTGGAATAATAACATCCGACTTCATCATCTTTTTTACTTTAAAATTTAATTTGTCGAATATTAAAGAAGGGGAAAAAAGGACCAGAATACACATTTTGTGACGAAACGCAACGTATTTTTAATAATTTATTAAATAGTGCGTAAGCATTAAATTAAAACTTCGTTTTTCTAACACGATTGTGCTAGTTATGGTCTACTTATATAATCTTATAACCATCGATTCGGAGCAATGTTTCAAATCAGATCAGGCAGTGAACTGGGACGTCTTATTACTGGTTTACCGATCTGAGCAGTTCAACCGGGCGGACCGGATAAAATTATAATTATTTTATAAATATATTTGTAAAAAAACACTAAGATAAAAATATATATGAAAAAACGGTTTGACCGGTCCAACCCCCGGTTCAACCGGTCCAGTTCCCGGTTCGACAATCGGTCCTACCACTATTTCAATGCCAAAACGATTTTATGCACCAAACCGGACAGAACTGGAGTCCGGTTCCCGGTCCAACCGGTCGCTCCGATTCGGTTTTCAAAACAATGATTCCAACCCTCTACCTCAATGTTATTTTAACGTTACAAATTTAAGTTATTTTGATATATTTCTCGCCTCTAAAACTTTTTTTAAGTAATTAAATCTTATAATTAGACATACTATAAGCGTATAAAACAGTTTCTTTATTAATATTAATCCTTATAAGTTTTAAATAGACATCGCATGTGTGCATTTGTACATGCATCTAGATACCGTAACATTATGGCTTAGTAGATCAATTGCGTGACCCCTTTTTCATAAAACTATCACAACTACCAATCAGTTGCCTAAAATAAGGTGATATAAAGGTGATCTAGAAATTTATCTATGGGTTTACACATATCGTGGTGTTTCATAGCATCCAATTTAATACATTTCAAAAACCGAAATAACATGCCGCATAACTTTATTAATCTTTGTTTATTGTTTTGCTTGAAGTATATAACTCGGAGAAGTTATATGTACGTAATTTTTAGTTGTACACTTGGTAACACGTAATTACTTATACATAACTCATAACATTATTTTTATTTGATACCTCTCCTATATATACATACATATATATGTATATATATATATATACATATATATACATATATATATATAAATATATATATATATATATATATATATGTACATATATATATATATTTATATA
>BJCM01062923.1:21358-40037 GCA_018326385.1 Flaveria bidentis | reverse complement strand
CCACCGTCACCACCGTCACCACCACCACCACCACCACCACCACCACCACCACCACCGGTACACACGTATTCTGTCTTGACGTTAGTTTTGTCTTTGTTTAACAGCTGTAACGACCATTAGTCTTACATCACCTGCTTTCTTCTAACGATCTCCGCCACCTTCCACCATTTAAATACTCACCCTTTTCACCCCTCTAACAAACCCCAAAACCCCTCTTTCTTTCTTCTTTCTAGGGTTTTGTTTTTGATTCAACATCCACCCACCAACCCACATTCACAATGGCCTTTTCATCTCTTCTCCGATCGGTTAACACACCGTTGGTTCTTGAATCACACCGTCAATCGCCCTCTGCACCCTCATTCGCCAATCGATCGTCTTTAAAGCTTCAAGCTTCAACCTTTGCTGCTGCTGTTTCCGTCGGACCTTCGTCTTTACAGTTGAGTTTAGTTGAATTGATCGTACGTTGTTCTTTATGTGTTAGTAGTGTTACGATTGTTGTATGATAATCTGGTCGATTTTGTTGGTGATTTGATAACGCAGGACGTCTAATTCACGCAGAAACAATGTAATTAAAGCCACTGCTACACAGATACCCCCAATTGTTGAAAGTAAGAACATTTACAGCATGCGTTTATGCTTCAATGTTACTGTTTATCATTTTCCCTCTGAAAAACTGTATGTATTTGAATTTTTCGTAGAGGCCGGAACTGGAGGGAAGATCAGGGTCGGAATCAATGGTATGGTTTCTGAGTATTAGCATGTTTTATTGTTGTATGAGTAACCAATGATGGTAGAATAGTTGATAGCTTATTAGTGTTTTTGTAATTGTTCTTTTTAAGGTAGTTGTTTGGTGATCTTTAGGCAATTTATGTGCTAATTGTACTTATTTAAGGTGTATATGAAAGTCAGATTGGGGCTTCAGTTTTGGAATTGGTTTTGAAAAGTTACTTTATCTTACAAAAGTGAACTTGTGATTTTGTTTATTTGATGATCATACATCATTTTGTGTATTATGGCGTACTAGACTAGAGATTGAAGAGCGTTATAGCGTTAACGTTGCAGGTTTTGGAAGAATCGGGAGGTTGGTATTGAGAATAGCAACTTCTAGAGATGATATTGAGGTTGTTGCGGTCAATGATCCTTTTATTGATTCTAAGTACATGGTAAGAATGAATCTCACAATAATATCTCTTTATGGTATAAATGACCCCTTTCGATCAGTTATTAGTCCAAAGTTTTAGCCTATTTAAGTCAAAATATTGCTCACTGGCGCACCGACTCTAGCCTTCTAAATGCCATGCAATAGAACACATAAAATGTATTTTAAGCGGACGTATAATTATATATGAAGGTAATGCAAATGTATTTGAAAGGTAGCCATGAAATGAATTGTCTTTTCAGGCTTACATGTTGAAGTATGATTCTACGCATGGCCCATTTAAAGGAACAATTGAGGTTGTTGACGAATCCACTTTGCAAATTAATGGGAAGCATGTAATAGTTACTAGCCAAAGGTATATAAATGGTCTTTTAGTAAATAGTATTTACACAATTTGTTAGTTGTGAAATGAACTTTTATGTCTTTTCCTAAACATTAAATTCATACATGTTTAGAGACCCTGCAACTATTCCTTGGGGTGTTTTTGGTGCTGACTATGTTGTAGAATCTTCTGGAGTTTTTACTACTCTTGATAAGGCTTCAGCACACATGAAGGTAAGAATTTGAGTTTGGTTTACTTGATATCTAAAAGACATTTGTACTCCTAGGTTGACGTTTCTTTGTGTCGATATGCAGGGTGGTGCCCAGAAGGTGGTGATCTCAGCTCCTTCAGCCGACGCACCTATGTTTGTTGTAGGAGTAAACGAGACCACCTACAAGCCAAACATGGATATTGTATCCAATGCTAGCTGCACCACTAATTGCTTGGCTCCTTTGGCCAAGGTACAATTGAATTGAGTTCCTGCAATTGTGATTTGTGGGCCTCGTTTTCTTAAATATTGGTCTAATATTAAATAGAAAAGCATTTCCATTTCAAATAAATTTTCCAACTCCTGTTGAATTGCGACTCGCTACTCTTGTGCAGGTGGTTCATGAGGAGTTTGGTATTGTTGAAGGTCTGATGACAACTGTGCATGCAACCACAGGTCTGTTTGTGTGTTTATGTTTGTGCATATACCCTCCTTTTTGATACTTTGCATTAAAAAGAAAATTATGATTATATTATTTTCTACATGTGTTTAGCTACACAAAAGACCGTTGATGGGCCTTCAATGAAGGATTGGCGTGGTGGTCGTGGTGCTGCACAGAATATCATCCCTAGTTCAACTGGTGCTGCCAAGGTACAAGGATCTTTACATAACATAATCATAATCATACTCCATACATCGCATCCATGGCGATCTTTACATAACATGAAATCTTAAAAAAAATTATCAGTTAAAAGTGAAAACTTTTGAGTTTCTTTCTTTGAATCTGCTTAATTTCTGAAATTTGCAATAATTTTGCGTTATTTGAAGATAAGAAGAGATTGTGAGCATAGAAAATTTATTGTTTATGTTAAATTACAGGCTGTCGGAAAGGTGTTACCAGAACTCAACGGAAAACTGACGGGTATGGCCTTCAGAGTCCCAACAGCGAATGTTTCAGTTGTGGATTTAACTTGTCGACTTGAGAAGAGTGCTTCTTATGAAGACGTTAAAGCTGTAATAAAGTATGCCATTTAAGATTACCTTATTACGTTTATTGTAATTACTGTGCAATTAGCAAGTTGTCTCATAAACGGTCTCTCTTTATATTGAAGGTATGCTTCTGAGGGTCCCATGCAAGGAATCCTTGGGTACACCGACGAAGACGTTGTCTCCAACGATTTTGTTGGTGATTCCAGGTCATTCTAGTGTTCATTTGACTTTGACTTTGACTTTGACTTTGACTTTCTCATATTTGTGTACACCATGAAAATGTTGACTTTGACCTTTGCAGGTCAAGTATTTTTGATGCAAAGGCCGGCATAGGGCTAAGTGCATCATTTGTGAAGCTGGTGTCGTGGTACGACAATGAGTGGGGTTACAGGTAACAGAACACAACTTTCTTTTTTTCATTCGGGCCCATCTGTGTTGCTGCTTGCATGAATGTAGGTTATTAAACGAGTTTTTATAACTGATTTTGTGCAGCAATCGGGTGTTGGACCTGATTGAGCATATGGCATTGGTGGCAGCTTCCAACTGAGAGAGTCAACATGTTTAAGTCTTTTTTTTTTTACTTTTTGAAACGATAAGTGTAGAACTGAACAGATGGTTTGATATTTGAACCAGACTCGATGGCTTGATACGAACATGGGAAATAAAGCATTTTTGGTTTGCATTTGCCATCTAATAACCATCTTGACATGGTGCATTTGATTTTTAACTCTAAATTGTGACTCACCCTCATACTCTTGTGCAATGATATTTCTTGTATTAAACAGTTAAACTTGTTTTGTCAAAGTATAAGAAAGAAAAACACAATATGCCACTAAAATACTCTACGAGGGCAACGATGGTCTGTCAAAGTATGTCGGGTTTGGTTGACCCGTAAAAGCTTGTTTTCTTGACTTCTGAGGGATAATATAAGTGTAGATCAGTTAAGTACTAACATCTTATGGTAAATTGTTGAATTAAATAATAAGAAGGGAGTTAAAAGTGTGAAATATATAATGTGGGCATTGAAGCACATATTGGAAGCATTTAAAGGGGTTGAGTACCCCAGCATCTTGTTATTATAAAGAATAAATCTCGTGTATTACGCATGTTGAATAAATAAAATAATAAATAATTAATAATAAAATATTATGAATTATAACCATGTTTGAATATAATATATGATTATAATCGTATATCAATAACTATTTGAAGTAAATAAACAATAGATATATTATTGATAGATATATATAGATAGTCTATAAACTCAATTATTAAACGGATTATAGTTAGTAATAAACACGAAAAGTTACAGTATGATATTCTAATATAAAATATGTATAAAATTATATATACGTACTTGTTTAAGAGATAAAACAATTATACTATTTTTAACTCTCTTATCTTTAATAGTTTCAATTTTAAATACTTGTTTTAAGATTTTCTTATAAAAATTTATTGTTTAAAAAAAATTTGTTTATTAAAACTCAAGTTTCTAATTATTCTGGTTGTCGTTTTAATAAAACTACTCTTAGAAAATTCTATATTTTTTATATTTTAGAAAACGGACCGATTTAAAATATTTTGTTTCTAAAGGTTTAGTGTTTTAGAAATATATGAATTTTAATTTTTTTAAATAAAATTTATTTTTAAAAACATAGTTTTATTTTATAAAAATATAGATGAGAGAGAAAAATCTATCAAATAACCAAATTAAGTTTTGTGAAAAGAGATAAACTATTTGAGTGTTTAAATTACTTTAATATCTTTTTGGAGGGAAAATAAAATGATGATGCTTAAAATGATGACAAGTGTTAAAAATGATTTAAGAAAATGACAAGTGACAAAAGAAATATTTTTTTATTAATATTTATAAATTATAGATATAGTGGATGGGGTGCTTATTTAAAGTAGTTTTAAGGTTGCGAAAGATTTCAACATCAAATACTTTAGGAGTGAGAGGGGACCATCACATGATTTCAACATCAAATTCATTAGGTGCGAGAGGGGAGCATCATACTCGAATGTGTGAAACGTTAGAATGATATTCAAAGCGTAATCAAGTTGATGAATCTGGGTTTTTTACCGTTTGTTTAATCTTTGTTATAGGAATTAACAAATGTTTAAATACGCGGGGATCAATTTTGACAGAAATAAACAACAGAGAAATTTTATTTTCCAACCTTCAAATTTAAATGAGTTTAAAACTGCTATAAGAAGAAAAATTAAAAAGGTTCATGTCATAACGTGTGGAGGTTGATTTTATGTTGTTATGGTATGACATTTGCCTAATAAGTGATATAGTGGTTATCATATTGTTTATAAAAATCAAACACGTCCTAAAAAGTGATAGTGGTATGACATTTGGCTCACATAAGAGATTGATTATATGTATTTTATTTTATAATGCATAGGCTCCATAAACTCCATTGTATACAATAGGGGTTTTTATGTGCTCATATATCGAGTTATTTGTTTTTAAATTTTTGGGGCTATCCAAAACCACTCTAAATTAGAAATGTGTGTAACCTGGCCAGATTCAACATATTAAACCAACTAAATCGTTTTATTTGGTTCAATTATCCGATTATTTTAGTTATTATTCAGTTCGGTTATTCGAATAACCAACAACTTATGAAATTGAATGTCGAATAAGCTATTCAGATACAACTAGAAACCAAACCAAATAATTAACAAGCACATCGGTTTGGTTATCCAATTAAACCAGTAATTATTTGGCTAAACTCGGTTAAGTTATCTGAATAACAAAAATTTATGGAAACAAAAACTGAATACGAAGTTCGGATACACTTACGAACCAATGCAAATAACCGAAAAAGCAATTCGATTTGGTTTTTTCTAGCTAAGAATACGATGCAACTTTGATTTTTTCGGTCATACATAATTCTATGCCCCCCATGGAATATAGGCTTTAAGAAACTTTATATGTAGTATAAATTTATATAAACTAGCTTTAGTAGCCATATATTACAAAAATTAAAATAAATAAAATATTTAATAGATTAAAGTTTATTAATTCGAAAACAATACTTTAATATAAAATATGTTTAAAATTACGTATTAGTAAGAACTATAGGTAATAAAACAATAATATCAACTTATAAAACTTTTGTATCTAATTCTTTTTCATAAAAAAATACTAAACATGTTGTTTTTAAAAACATTTTTATTATAACTTTCAATTTTAATTATTTTTGGTTTGTAAAAATTATACTTTTTTAAAACAAAGATTTTAAAATATTTCGTATTTTTAATAAAGTTTGATGTTTTGGAAAAAATCTTATTTTATGAAAATATTTTTTAAAAAATAACATTAATAAAAAATATATTTCTTAATTTATTAAAAAACTATTTGTAATCAAAAGAAGAATAAAATAATATTATTGACAATATTTTAATACGAGAGATAAAAGAGAAAATTTTAGTTAGCAGGGATAAAATGTTGCCACGTGTCTTCTATACTTACCATTGTATTAGAGTAGAATTAAAAAAAATTAAATCCGATCCGTTGATATGAGATAGTAAACCTGATTCATTTTGGTAGTCGGTCCACTTTCACTAACTAAACCCAACCCAAAAAAATAACATGCAAAGTAGTTTGACATGTAAACCACGACTAAAACGTGAATCACGCGACACAAATTAAACCCGGATTAACACAATATAATTCAGGTTGACCCATCATCATTTTAAGTCAAATTTAATGCCAGATTATCAACTTTAATCGCTAATTTCAAGCCTTAAATAAAAATTAATACAACAGGCTATAGAAATAAGTAATTGGTATACATCGTCATCATGATATCTTCTATGAGACAAAACTACATACTTTGCCATCTTACACACAATTTATTGTTATAATATTGCCACATTGTATTTCTATATGTTCTACTTTAACCTTTTTATTATATATATTTTTATTATATATTGACTAACTTATATAAGTGCTATTAGGATTTAAATTCACATATTTTTTATTAGGATGGATATAAATATAATTAGGTTACATGATCACGGTCACGAAACACTTTGCTAATACTAGAAGGCTGCCCGCGCAATGCGGCATGATAACATTTTACATCCGACACGAGTTTTTATTTTTTGTTAATCTTATTGTAATTTTATAAAAGTTTATTATAGTTTTCTATCTAAAATTTAAAACATAAAATAAATGAATTTTGCATGATGACTTGTATATTTATGCATTAAGTTATTGCACCTTACAAAATACATATCGGTTCAGCAACAAATTTACACAAAAACGTTTAAAATATATACATTTACGATTGTAGTATCAAAGAGTTTTAAGCATTATAGATTGATATAACACAAATCTTAAAACAAATTAAGATTTTTTTGGTTTATGGGTATATATTGTATTATTTTATGTAATTTATAATAATTATAAGGTTACTATGTAACTAATTGTAAAAGGTAATTTGTAAATAATGTTAAAAATATTATTTTATCCTTAAAAATGGTTATACCTTATACATGAAGCGAGATAAATATTCTTAATTTAATGATATATTAAAATATTATTCTCATATGCTTTATATATATAAATATGTATAATTTTATTTGAAATTTCAAATTTAGTCTAAGATTAAAGGTGGAATACATTCACGGACATTCGATAAAAATGCGGAATCTAATACTCCATTACGCTTTAATAGTTATTATTAGTGACTTTACAATCAAATAATTAAGTAAATATAAATATAAAATAAAAAATACATAAAGATAGTTCATTTCATTGTATAAATGAGTAGTTTAGATTTATTATTGTAATTGTCTTAATTGACATAAATTACATGTGAATATAGTTTAATTACTTTCTTAATTGCGATTTGAGGAAAAGACATTAAACTGCGCTGGGTGGGTCAGTCATCAATTTTACCATTTTGGTTTTACTGTTTTAATAATTTGAATAACAACTTTATACTTTTATTAAATATAAAATTATTTATATTTAAAACTTTAAAAATAATACAGATGATTCGTAATATTAATATAACGCATACGTACATAGCATGCAATGCATACATGTGCCGGTTAAATAGCCAACGACTACCAAATGGGTTAAAGCTAGCGGCTAAAATTTACATGACCTTTACACATGTATACATTTGATTAGTTGTTTATAAACATAAACATATAGTATTCATGTCTCTTTAACTGCCAAATCCTATATATCAAATTATACAGAAACTAATGCTATTTTTTTTCAAAATAAAAACATATGAAAAACATAGTGACTGTATGACAACTCCTAAAAAATTAAATGGTGAAGCAATTAAATGTCTAAATCATTAATGCTGAAGCAATAAAATGTTTAAATCATTAATGCTGAATCATTAAGAGGTCTGAACTATTAAGAGCTAGTATATCGTTTACTTATTCAAATTCAAATGTTTGACCAATTCAGATAAGAGGTCTTAACCATTCAGCATTAAATCTCTTAACCATTCAACACTAGTATAATGCTTAACCATTCAGAGAAATATCTTAACCATTCAGATATTTGCTTGCGAAACAAACAATCTAAACTATTAAATGATAAACCATTTAGACATCTGAACCATTAAAAGACTAATTAAAATTCTACCAAACAACCATTTAAAATTTTGTTAACAACTATTTAGTTTCTTGTGTTGTAACAATAATATAGTTTTTTAAAGATTACGGTGTTTCAAAGGTTTGTAATCACTTAAACTCTCAAAATCAAACAAACCTAAAATTTTATCCTCATTATATCTATAACTTATAATAAAAGAATATTTTTTGAAGCCACGTGTCATCATTCTAGCCCATCATATAACACGTGTCATCATTTTAACATATGAAAAAAATTACTTCACGTCTCTCTCTCATAATAAATACGAAAATCATAACAACAATCAATTTGACTTTCCTCTATTACTAAATATGTTTAACAAATATATCTATATTTATATTTATTGCCTTTCTCATATTAAATGATAATTATTTTAAACAACTAAATTAAACTATCAATAATCTAAAATATAAATTAATTTTATTTTAACAATTTATTAATACATACAAAATTATATGATTTCAACTATATTTTATCTTTAAAAATAGCGTAATAATTTTCAATTCCATTATTTGTTATAACTTTCAAATATTAATTATATTTTTATTTCATTAAAAACTTATAACATCTAAAAAAATAAAATATTTATAAAATTAATGATTTTAACATTTTTACTTTATTAAAACAATATAGTATACATCAATGTGCAAAAATATATACACTTTTTACAATTTGACTGAAAACTATTTAAAAATGGCAAGTTGCCATTGAAAAAGAAAAAAAAAACAGTATTAAATGCACCCCTTTCTTCTTGAACATGTGAGTATTAGTTAGTAATAAACAGTATCAAGATTCAAGGTCTCTCATTGCCACCCGCCGGCCCTTCTCATCGACCTTCACACCATTATAATACTCAACAAATTGCTTCTCATCAACGCCAAAAGCCATTCTTTTTCATTCTTTATCTCCTAGGGTTTTGACCCACAAATCAACAACAACAACAACAACAACAACACACAGTGACACAGATCTCCACCAACCCACAACATTCATGGCTTCTTTCTCCTCTCTTCTCAGATCCACCAACCCACCATCTGTTCTTCAAGCCTCACACCAATCACACTCAAACCCTACGCGATTGCAGGTTGAATTTGTTGCCCAAATCTTGAAATCTTGTGTTCCGCCACCTTAGTTTAAGGATTCTGTAAATGGGTTGTGTAAAGTTTCGTTTTTTTTAATAAAGATTTTGGTGGTTTTGGTAGGTGTCGTCGTTGAAGCTGCAATCGGGGTTGTTTGGGGCTGCTGTTTGTGGGGAATCTTCGTCTTTGCAGTTGAGGTTTGTTTGTGGGTTTAGGGTTTTGATTGTTGACGATGGTTGATGGTTGATGATTTTTTCTTTTGTTATTGTGGAAATGATTTTCTTGTTTTGATGATGATGCAGGAAGTCTCGTGGGTACTGCATTGAGCCTATTACAGCTACTGCCACACAGACGCCCCCTAGTGTTTCAAGTAAGAAGATTTATAAGTGTTTTTCTAACATGGCTTCTATGTGTTTAATGAAATGCTTAAGTCACTGTTTGAGGATTATTTTGGTAACAAATTCTATTTATTTGGATTTTTCGTAGAGTCTAGCACCGGTGGGAAGACAAGAGTTGGAATCAATGGTATGCTTTCTCAAGATTTGTTGTTGTTTTGTTTATATCATTGGGTTATGTATAGAATTCAAAGTTGTGTTTTAGTAAATTATGTAGATTTATTTACTTTTGAACGATTACTTCATTAGATAAAAATGGGAATATAATGGTCATGAATCTTGTTTATTTGATAATTATATGGCATTATGTTTATTTATGTGGTATGATTTGCATAGCATAATTGTATTAACTTGATCCTTGTAGGTTTTGGGAGGATCGGAAGGTTGGTATTGAGAATAGCAACATTTAGAGATGATATCGAGGTTGTCGCAGTCAATGACCCTTTTATTGACGCCAAGTACATGGTAAGGATAAACATTTATGTCATGGTTTCTTGGTTTCGTTTGATGACTATACGTGATTAAATCAATGAAACTTGCATTGTTTTGACTAAATCACATTTTACCTGTCAATACAACCTATTTAATGTAAGGTAGCAAAATCAAAATCGGTTTCTTGTTTTTTAGAAGTAATAAACTTATATTTATCGAGACAAGTGGACAGCAAAATTGAAAGAGGTGTTTAAAAACGTGGAATTTTAAAGTGAAATTGCTGTGGTGAAGAAAATTAGATAATCATAGATAAAAGTTATGGACAGTTGGGGGTAATTGCTGTGGTGAAGAAAATTGAAAGAGGTATTTATCTTATTGACTATGAGATGAATATGTTTTTCAGGCTTACATGTTGAAGTATGATTCTACTCATGGCCTATTTAAAGGAACCATCAAGGTTGTGGACGAGTCAACTTTGGAAATCAATGGGAAGCAAATAAAAGTGACTAGCCAAAGGTATTGAGATTGTATTATGTTGTTAAAAAGCACTTACCCATTGTTATTTGTGTGATAATCTTTTATTAAATTGATCTTAAACATCATTATCTGTACGCAGAGACCCAGCAGCGATTCCTTGGGGTGATTTTGGAGCTGACTATGTTGTAGAATCTTCTGGAGTTTTTACAACACTTGATAAGGCCTCGGCACACAAGAAGGTAAATCTTTAATACTATTTGTCAATGTTCTTCAAATGTTAAAAGAAAGTGTTCATGGGTTGAGGGAACCAGATTTGACTTGCAAATAAAGTTGTAGTTTTTTACACAAACCCATTTGACATGTTACTCAACCCACTCATATTGTCACCTACATTTGAACTTCTAGGAGGCATATGCACTTGAAGGTTGACTTTTCTTCGTCTCAATGTGCAGGGTGGTGCCAAGAAGGTCGTGATCTCAGCTCCTTCAGCCGATGCACCTATGTTTGTTGTAGGAGTAAACGAGACCACCTACAAGCTAAACATGGATATTGTATCCAATGCTAGCTGCACCACTAATTGCTTGGCTCCTTTGGCCAAGGTACTCAATTTTTTTTTCCATTTTTGCTACTTTTAACATCATTTTCTTTACTTCCATGTGTTAATAGAACAAGTTTTACATATCAAAATAGTAATTCCAGCTCTTTTTGAAATATTGGTATTCTACAGGTGGTTCATGAGGAGTTTGGTATTGTTGAAGGTTTGATGACAACTGTGCATGCAACCACAGGTCTGTCTGCCTCTTTATGTCTATGCACATAAATGTGTACAAAAACCTGTTTTTCATTCTTTACATTTTTTAGAAAAATCATGTGATTATATTGTATTTGTAAATATTGGTTCAGCTACACAAAAAACCGTTGATGGACCTTCAATGAAGGATTGGCGTGGAGGTCGTGGTGCTGCACAAAACATCATTCCTAGTTCGACAGGCGCTGCCAAGGTATGAGAATCCTGAACTTAGACATGAAATCGCTTATTATATGATTGGTGAAAACTTTTAAACTAAATTGTTGGAAGGTGCCTTTATTTTCTGAGTTTTGCATTAATTTGGACAGGCTAAAGAAACTAGAGAATCTTTCATTTTGAAGGTTTAGACCTTGCAAAATGCCAACTGTCCAACACACATTAAAAATAGCCTAAAATACCAAATATCCCTTTTTGTGTTTTTGAGTTGGTCAAATTTAGGCCATAAGAAAATGGTTTAAGAGATCAAATGAGCCACTTGGTTTCTTGGTTATATCTTTAAGAAACAGAATAATTAATTGGTCAACCAAATCCAATGCGGATCCATTTCTAAAAGAGTTACCTGTTTTGATATATTACTTATCCATTTGTTAAAATTTCAGGCTGTAGGGAAAGTTCTACCAGAACTAAATGGAAAGCTGACGGGTATGGCCTTTAGAGTCCCAACGCCAAATGTCTCTGTTGTGGATTTAACTTGTCGACTTGAGAAGAGTGCTTCTTATGAAGATGTTAAAGCTGCAGTAAAGTATGCCATCTAACTATATATAATACCCTCCTTAAGTTGATTTTAATTAGCAGAGGTGGCGTTTCGGACCCATTTATTTACTTACAAAATGGGTTTAATTTGGGTTTTGGCTCCCTCTAATGGGTCAAATAAATATCATATGGGTTTGAATGTTGCAGAAGAAATATTTCTCATGCCAACAGACTCCTAAATCATTTTATTTAAATAGTCAGAATTCAGAAAACTGATGGTGATTCTTTGTAATAAGTTATTAACTATTTGTAAAAACTGTGAGAAAACTGATGGGCTGTCTCAACCAGACCCGCACTCAAAATGACCCATTTTAGCCCGAACCTTTTTGACCTGTTACTCAACCTGCTTGTTCCACTGCTTTCCATCTCTAGGACTAATGCACCAGTAGTCTCATAAAAACGTTTTATTCTTTTGTATATGAAGGTATGCCTCTGAGGGTCCGCTGCAAGGAATTCTTGGGTATACTGACGAGGATGTTGTCTCCAATGACTTTGTTGGTGATTCCAGGTCATTCTAGTGTTTTTTTTACTTTGACTTTTTCATATATGAAGATGATGACAACAAATAATATATCGTGGTGGTTTATATGGTTTTTACAGGTCAAGTATTTTTGATGCAAAGGCGGGAATAGGGCTAAGTGCGTCATTCGTCAAGTTGGTGTCGTGGTATGACAATGAGTGGGGTTACAGGTAACATAATGAATCCATCACTCTTTTTGTCAATGTTAATCCTATGGTAAGTATGCAATTCAGACTTACGTGACTTCATTCGATTATGCTTGCAGCAACCGTGTGTTGGATTTGATCGAGCATATGGCCCTTGTGGCAGCTTCCCAGTGAAGGGAGACATGTTCGGAAATTTTTGTCGTTGCCGTTCTAATGAAAAAGGACGGCACAAATCTTGTTTCGATATTATGAACCGTCAAAGTGTAGGAAATAAAAGATATATGGTTGCTATTTTGTCACTGGATTATTATTTTGACATGGTTTTTAGGTTTTGATATCATGATGGATGTGGTACTTCAAAAAGTTGACATTTTTGTCTGGTATAAGTGATTAGTTGGAGATGAGTTTTGTGTGTTTGCAATGGATCAACTACTTGTCTGCTTGAAGTAAAACTACAGTCCTGTTTGGTATCTGTAACACTTAGAAATCGAAAGTACTTCCATTTAAATACGTGTTTGGTTGATTGAGGAATGCATTGGAATTGGAATTGGAATACTTTCTGAAGAAGCCAAAGACCGTTGATCACAAGTTGAAAACCATTGTAGAAACCTTAGATGATTCTAAATTTGATCCTCAATCGATGATTCTTTAGTCTTCACATAAACATTACAGAAACAAGTTGGAACTTGGAAACCATTAATTCTTCAGAGAAGCATCACATAAATTCATCACAATAACCAGTTTCAACCTTAACACAAGTAGCTTAAATCATACTTCAGTTGAAGATCTGATGAAGCAATAATCAGTGATGAAGTGACACTCAATTGCTCCACTGATGTTTCTCTTAAGTGGATCTTCATTCCAATTTAACTGCAGCAGTTGTCCTCTTATATTTGATTGCAACGGCGGTTTCACTGGATCTTCATTCCAGCGATAAACAAAGAATAACTTGAGCGACTAGCTCATATCTAGATCAACGGAAATGTGGAAACAAGTAAAGAAAAGAATTATAACTCCCAACAACTATAAATCATACCATAAGTATCAAATTTGATTTTTAGTTTAAGTCACTTGATCATTTTACGGGGCACGGTTGTTTGCTAATCAAAGAGGGTGTTTAAGATCATTCATCATAACTCCTTAACATTCTTACTGTTTTCTGAAACAATCAATTCAGAATAAAGATTCAAATCAAAGCCAATAAAACAGGCCCCTTGCTCTTCAGCATAGTGTACGAAAATTCAAGAAACGACTGAACAGTAACCAAGGAAGGCAAAACAGAAAATCCAAACAAATAGAATTACAACCAACGAGTCATACGTAATGTTTATAACCACTTGTACAGACCACTGAGCCAATTTTCTGTGCATTTTATACACATGTATTCCGGTCCTTGAATAATAAATCAATACAAGACTAACTTGGTCACAACAAATTGTGCATCAGACCAATTTATAAATCATACAAACCTGTCCTTTAGGATTTCTAGAGCCACTCCTTCATCCTGTCCTTTTGAATTATGTCGTTTTTGGTTAGGTACTCCACAAATTCATCAATTAGATATGGCCAAGCACCATCAGCATCATAATTTGATAGTGAAGCGTTCACACTCTGCATAAGTTTAATATAACAAATAGTTTAGCAAAAATCTTGATTAAGATCCAGGCACAGGATTGAGTAAGGGTGTTCATAAACCGTTTAAACCGACTGAACCACCCAAACAAAGGAAGTTGGACAGTTTGAGATCCAAATAATTTGGTTCGGTTTGTACCTTAGAACTGGCCAGGTAAACCAAACCAGAGGTTTAACCTTATTATTTATATTTATATTTAACTTCTACGATATGTAATTATGTATATGTATTACAATTATGAACCATGTTTATCATTTTAGAAATTTAAATACACTAATAATGACTTTGAAATTATTTTTTCAAAATTTATAAAAGCCAAAACCAAACTGTTAAACCACCTAACTGGTGGCCGGTCCAGCCAACCTGGCCGTTTGGGTTTTTGGTCCCCAAAAACCGCAGTTAACGGTTTGGTACGGAAGGCTGGAATCTTCGTCAAACCGACCGAAGCAGACCATGAACACCCCTATGATTGAGGCCTTGGATCTTACTATTGCAAATTCCAGTAACTGAGACCAAGTATCACGAGAAATAGCTTTATTATGCCGTGCCTGAAGAAAAAAATAATGCAAATTATAATATTTTAATTCATCCCAATAAGTGATAACGAACAAACGACAAATAAGTAAATGCGCGTACTACAAAGCTAAGGTTACCTGTAAAAACTGACACCAATGATCAACCAATGGCCACTCTTTTTCTTCAAACAGCAATTGCCACATCCCTATTGCTGTATCCAATGCCAGAGACTTCTGACCCTGAAATCATAAAAGAATATAATTTTATGCTATTTAACAGCATTGCAGTATATATAGCATATATAACACCATGTACAAATGGACACATATAAACATGAAATTTGCATGTTCTTTATATACATGTATTTATGTATTCGTGTATACGTAAACAGTAAATCAGCATATATTCAAGCCAGTTCATTGTGATGGTTTATTCCTGAGCTTCCATAGCCTTAGGTAAAAGAAAAACGAGTACATAAAATCTCACAGGAAAACCAGGTGATGATTAATGACGTATGTAACGTAATTTGACGAAAAGAGATAATTGGAATATGTTCGATAAGCACCTTCTCCTTTGCCCAGCTGAATGCAAAGTTATAGATCTCCTTAAATTTTTCTGTAACAAGAAAAAGATTTAAAAGAAAATTACATCAAACTAGGTCAATGTTTAGAACGATTATTGTTAAGCAAGTAGAAACTGAAGATTAAAACCATAAGATATAATACATACGCTCATCTTTCAGCTCAGAGCGCATATGTGGAATTCGTTCATGGAATTTCTCTAATGAATCTATCCTGTTATCAAAAGATGCTTGATTAACTTATTATGAACTTGATATCAGAAAGCATACTACACTCAAGCTATCCGATAAAAAAGTGAATCGAAATGTAATTACCCTAAAGACTGCAAGCCACCAACAAATTCCTGCTTTGAGAATTCACACATGGTAGCAGCCTTCATGTGCCATGAAACAACCAACTGAAGTAGCAGCATCAGCAAAATGTGTCAGACAAGCCTCAATAGTGCATCATTATGGATTTAACTAACAGAATTTTATTAGAGTATTCGTTATTAGAGATTTTATTCACTAAGAAAAAAAATAGATTAGTGCATATAAATTCTTTTTCCTTTCCTGACATCAGGGGAATACACTTCTAGCAAATTGGTGCTTGGGAAAACAATGTACAGAAAGATACAACCTGATATTTTTATATAATATACATCTTGACGTACCATAACAATATCTTGAGGATCCACCTATTAAAAAGAAACAGGTCTCAGAATAACATTCCGAAGATACCGTAGTAAATTAAATAATAAACATCAGTAGAACTAGCAATCTTCATCAACCTAGCTTCTAAGTAGCTTAACATTTAATTAGAAACCAGACGACCACAATTAAAAACAATTTGTATATGTATGTGCGATATACCTGAAGGTCGTTGCAGAGGTTACTAATACCATCAGCCATAATCATATCAGCATAAGGATCTATAAAGAGAGATAACAAACTCAGACTAAGAAATCATATTTTCTTCAAGAAGCTAGAATGCAGACAATATGATATTATGATTACTCTAAAAGGCAAAGTAATGAATGCAATTTGCTTTATTGTCAAAATCAAAATCGACAGCAAATGGAAAATTTACCTTTGTATCTGTTGTACAATTCCTCTAAATGTCGCACATCTATGAAAGATTTGGTATAAGGTTGTCTGTAGAAGAATTCAAATGCACCATCAAGATGCCAATCACTGGCCTTCAAGGCCGTTAGAGCAACTTTTTCACTGTATTCAGGAGTAAAGAGAAACAGTTAACAGATAATATTTGAGTAATACACTTCTTAAATAAACTATCATTATCTGATGATCTCCACAAACAGTACAAATCTACTACTTTCCAATTAGCTCTTAATAGGCAAGAAGCATTAGTAGTTTTTAACTTTTTATAGAACAAATTAAAGGGTCCAGGGCTTTCTGGCTGTGTAGAACTCATACTAATATCGATAAAAAATAGTTAACAAAGTTAAAAAGAAGAGTCAGTCACCCTGCTCCAGTAATCGTCATGAATTGGTGGACTTTGTCCCGATGCCCTCTGCCCAATTTGTTCTGTCAGTGATCACGAAAATAATCAGGAACAGCAAAACACCAGTTCTAAACTTCAAAACCAGCATAAATTAGGCTAACTTTTTGTTACAAAATAGGTGTATCTATTAACAGCTAGGATTGATGTACACCGAGTGATTAAAACATCGACTAATAGAGGGCACAACTGAATCTATGTGATCATATACATCAATTCTTAAGTGATCTATGATTCATTAAGTTGAATTGCTTTCTTGAAATCATAATTCTCATATATAACATATGATTTCAAATAAACAGAAAATCAAATTCTTACCTTTAGAATCAGTAAAATCTACTTTTAAAAGCCAAAATATAGATGGCCACATTAGTATCCAGTAAAAGGGGCATCACCAAGAAACTAAAACCTATTGTTCTTCTTACAGAAAGATTGAAAATGGTGATTATGATAAAGAACTAGATTCAAAATCATTCAAGTTAAAACCACATCCATGAGCTCCAATTACGATCAAATCGTTAACGATCTATCAATTCTGACGAACTGGTTTACAAAATCAAAGTAAACAGAAGCAATCTATCAAGAAATCAACTAAAAAGAACGAAAGATATACAATATGACTGCAGAATTGCAAGAAATGAAGTGAAGATGATATCTGCTAACACGCTTACTGACCATGTTGAGACTGGTGGTAAAAACCCTAATCAAGATTTCAGATGGTGTGATGAATATGCTACCGAAATTAGGGTTTTGGTGTTCCGATTTCTTCTCGATGTTGCAGAATTTCAATCAATTTTGCTTTTTATGCACTTATCTTCACCGATTGTTAGATATGAATGGGTTCTCCTTCAGTAGAAGCAAGCTTCCACTTGCTTCAATATAATAAAAAGAAAGGGTTTTGGATGATTAATTTCTTCAAAAAAAATAAAAATAAAAACATTCAACCATGCACATAAAACATACACATACAAACATACACATACAAATGAAGAACGTAAAACTTAAAACATTAAAAACAATAATAAAATTAATCTCAACTAGCTTTTTGTTTATCTCAACTACTAATTATTAATGCTAAAATTATAATTAACAGAAATATATTTAAAAAATTATAAATTAAAAAATAACATAAAAATAAAAAAATAAAAACACAAAAGTGTTCCTTACTTTCCTTCTTTCATTAAAAATAATAAAATAATAAAAATTCTAGTTTTTTAACGAAATTCGTTTTACACATTTGTAATATCGGATTTACATATGTGTAAATCTAGTACTACACATGTATATAACTAGATTTACACATATGTAAATAACGGATTGACAATTTTTTTAGAAAAGTATATCAATATGGTAGGCGTTAGAAAAATAAAAAAATACTAAATTTAATCGTAATTTTTTTTTGAAAAAATGATGTCATGAAAAAAATTAATGAACGTTTTAAAAAAATGGGGAAAATAACATGTGATTTACGTGTGATAAAAAATAAGTGGCTGAGATTGGTTCCTAGAGTTCTTACAAAAAAATG
>BJCM01062923.1:0-21338 GCA_018326385.1 Flaveria bidentis | reverse complement strand
ATATATATATAGAGAGAGAGAGAGAGAGAGAGATAGTTAATATGTTAAGTATATAAGAATTATTGAGGGTACCACCTTTCAAGCCTTAAGTATAATCACAATGCACTAACAAATTTGATAATCAGTAATATATTAATAAATAATTTAAAAATTAATTATTCACCTCTCTAGATATTGTCATAATGAAATTAGAACCCATTTTCAAGAATGCATAACATTTCAAAGGTGACGACGTGGTATTTCGTGAATGTGGTATTTCGCGTCTGTCACTGAAAATCAAGAGTTCCTTGTGGGGAATCGAGTGTTTATATGCACTTCATGCATGATTGGGTCTAAACTTTTTAACAACAATTTCTATTAGTATCGAATTTTAGTATTTAATTTTTTAATTGTGAGACACAACATTTAACTATCAGATTGTCTAATTATGTACAATTGAAGTAAATGAATGAAAATCAAAACTGAATGTGGGGAGGGGATTATCGAATTTAAAGACGAAAATTAATTAAAGGAAGACATAGGGGGCTGTGTAATTTTATACTTTCTTCTTGTTTATATTTATTTTTTAAGTTAAAGACAAATATGGTCTTTTCACATGAAATATATATACTTTTGACGTTAAACTAGTGCAAATAACCAAATATTTTAAGGTTGGAAAAGATTCCAGACAATCTACGTAATTCTAAAATATCAAAGGTAAAATTTGTTCTTATCATAGGAACCATACGTATAATTTATTCTAATAATAATATAACATGTAAATACAATAACTTACAAATTTAAATACATTAAAAGTGTATATATTTCGTCACCCGATTTCAATCCAAAACCGAAATATGTTTACTGCTTAGTTTAAACTTTTTGTAACCATCAGTTTTGGTAACAAATTAGTTGACTTATTACAAAATGAGTTCAATTAATTATGTTAAATGTCAAGCCACGGGCGACCCTGAGGATGGGTGGGATGGACGACCGCTCAAGGTCGATCTCCTCAGGGGCCTTAAATTTATAATATATTTTATTATTACATATATCTATTAAAAAAACTATATACTATTAGTAAACTCGTTAATAAACCTAATATCTTTTTAATTATTTTAGCCCATTATACCTTAAGTTAGACTCTATTAATATTTTAAATAGTTTAACCCAATACCATATTTATTCAATATAAACCCAATTTAATATAATAATACCTAAATTAAAAAGATAATAAAAAGAAAAGCCTCATTCAAGATTTTAAGGACAGAAGTGAGAACACTGATCGACGACCGACTTTGGTACTTCGATTGCATGATACAAATTCTTTGGTTTTGTCTTTTTTTATACGGTATATTATAAGGGCTCATATTTTGTTCTCGTCGCGAGTCCATGATCTCGTGAGAATTATCGAGGCCGACTTTGCGTCAAGCACATGTTTATTAAAGCTTATTTGAGTATCAATTCAGTCAATTTAACATGAGTAATCATAATACTCTAATCGTAAAATTAGCGTAGAAAAAAATCTATCAACGAGCTAGTGATTTCTCAATGATCTATTATGATTCAACTATTCAATTTGCCTTTTCATCCCTAACTTTTGTTCTGGTATTCATTTTGACCCAGTCTATTAATATTATTATGTCACAAAGAAAAAAAGATTCAAAACATTCACAAGTTACAAGCACTTTACCCCAAAAACAATTACAAAGTAGGAAAGAACATAGAAGCAAATTCTATGATGTATGCTCACCATTCCCTAGACTTGTTATCTTGTCTTGTCTTTAGACAAGTAACAACATTGGACCCTTCATGGAGTATCATCGTCCCTTTAATTCCTTAATCATATCGCCTGTTTTTGTTCTTCTTGTTTTTATTCATAATATTGCAACAAGGACACACTCCCTCTATATATTATATACGTGTGCGTGTGTCTATACAAAAATCGATCAAGCTAGAGTGTGGTTGTGCTTTTATCGTATCTATGGAGGAGCATGTCGCTGGTGATGCAACTGATCATACATGTACTTGTGATGTTTATAGAGGTCACGACTCTCCTTCTACCGTTAAACAACATGATTGTCCTTCATGGAGACTCGACATCAATCACTTTCGGTTACCGCGATCGTCTGGTGACAGACATGAATCTTTCACTCTACGCCGCCTACTTCGACCTACTCCAAGTAAATGCATCAATCCATGCTACTAATAAAGTTTCATATATTTTCTGTTTTTATTAGATAATTTTCTTTTGAGTTTTAGTATCTACTTAAAAAATTCTTACAACTATATTGGAATAATATTGAGAGTTGGGTGATTTTTATTGTTAGATAATTTTATTATTTTACAAATAATATTTTTAGATTTGTTAAACGCTACCATTGCATCACGAATTCAAGATAAGTGTTATTTAGTTAAATCCTATGAGCTTTTAACGCGTTGTGACGAGAATTAAATTTTAAAATTTTAAAGAAATAAGAGACAATTATGAGTTTAGAACTTATGAAAGCACAAACATAGAACAATAGAAGTGCGAGCTACATTATTAAGTTGTGGAAATGAACATAATTCGAGTTGACTGGGTTTCAAATAATATTTGTATCGAAACATAGATATAAATACTAGCGAATGATATATTTGAAATATATAAAGCAATATAGCTAGAACATTTGAAACAAAAAAAAGATAAACATATATTATATTTGACACGGCTCGGTTATAAATAAATTTTATATTAAAATATAGAGAAAAATAAGACTATTACAACAAATATATTTATATATCTGACACAAATAACATAAGTTTACTAGTCTAGAGTTATACTATATATGTCACGGCTAGGTTAATAAAATTTATTATTAGAACGTGGATAGAAATTAGCATAGCGTAGTTATCTTTCTACTTTAATAAAAAGGTATATTGGGATGATACGTGTCAACACCACAATCATCCCAATCAAAACTTTCCCGCATATCTCTCCTATTAAATAATTACCTTAATTACTAATAATATTTTTAATATTTTTTATTTAATAAACTAAGAAAGAGATCTATTTATTATTTTTATTTCTAAATAAATAAACTTTTTATAAAATAATAATTATTTTAAAGCATAAAACTTTTTTAAAATATGAAATATTTTAAAATTGATATTTTTAAACAATCATTTTTTTAAAATAAAAAATAATTAAATTTGGGAGTTATAGGAAGGAAATTTTTAAAAATAACCTTTTTATATGGTTTGTTTATATAAACAAAACGTTTATTTCATTTATGGGAAATAATTTAGAAACAAAATTTTAAAAATTGAATATTATTGTTTTATTACTTATAGTCATTTCTAATTCACAATATCAGTAATATCATATCTTATAATATCATTTTATAATTAATAAATTTTATTATATTAGTTTTTTATTTATTTAACCCGTGTAACACACGGGTATACTAAAGCTAATTCAAATATATAGAAGCCATTTGAGTGAGACAAATATTCCTAAACTAATTAAAAAAGTTAAAAAAAATAAAAATGAAAGTTACGCCCTCGAATAAAAATCTTGCCAATGGTTTAGAAATATTTTATATATTATTTTAAAATCTAACATAGACGCATGAAAAACACAGAGAGTAGAGATTCGATACGTTGGATGGTGATCCTATTTACCTACATGTCATTTGTTATAATTAGCGATATATTTTTTACGTTCACTAGTAAAGTTTTATTTTTATTCTTATAATTATATAAAAATCTCATTTATCCTTAAACATTATTAAACTTATTGGGTGTTCGGGATTGTTTATTGAAATCTTCTTTTAACTTTTGAAAAGAAGATAAGTTGAAAGGCGGTGAAAATGTGTTGGGATGAATATTAAGATGTGAGGAGAAAAATGAGTTTTTAACTTTTTGAGAAGTTATAAATTTTAACTTCTTAAAACTTTTTTTGAGAAGTCAAAAAGAGGTGTAAATAAGCAATCATGAACCTCTCACATATTATTTTTTATTATTGTCTTTATTTAATTAAATAAACTCTTTTAATCAAAGTTTACCAATATTTATCTCTCTTTGGTCACAAACAAATCATAAGAGATGATTAATGAGTTAATAAATATAATAGCTCACTATTCGATCTTTATATATAATCCTTTTTTAAAAGCTTTCTTTATATTTTAAAGATAATGTTTATAAAAATTTAATATTAATGATCTAAGTCACTTAATTTATGATAATATAACTTTTATAGAAATGATTAAAAGATTGAAACAAAATTGAATTTTAAGTAATTTTATTGATCAAATAAAGTGAGTGATTTTTAATGTTGGATAAAATGAGGATGCAATAAAAAGAGGTGATGAACTGATGATGACTTTAGTGAAAGACCATATAAACTTGATTGCGATCGCAAAGTTAAGATAGATCAAATTTAGTCGTTCGAAGAAGTGCTTTCAAGTTTCAACATATTTGAACAATTTAAGAATGTGAAAATTGCAATCCAAGATTAAAGGTGGTTGTAATTTTAAAGAACCTACAAATTTGTAAAGTGGTTTAAGGTTTTCTCAAAAAAAGTTAAAAACAAGTAATAATTTGATGCCAATAATCTATTAGTCTAGTGGTTAAGGGGGAGATGGGAGGCTTTTACCTCTTTTGGAGGTCCAAGATTCAAACTTTGTCATAGATGAATTTTACTAATTTGATGATACTAACAACTAATCAGTTGTTCAAAAAAAAGTAATAATTTGACAAAAAAAAGTGTTACTTTTTTTTTAAAAAAAAATACACAAGTGACATGTTAAAACTTATTGAGACTTGCCCTAAAACCCAATAACACATGTATAGATTAACATGTCACATTAATTAATATCAAACATAGTTAATATTGATCAGTGACAAGACTACAGTGACAAGAAAAACCTTAAACTAGCAATGATGTAATTGATAACAATCAAAACCATGCAATTTGTATATCAATAAAAAGAAGTTACTCACGACGGCTTTAGTTAAGCGTTAATACCCAAATTTTGTACTTAAGAAACAACAAATTTTCATGCGTCGTATATTTAATCAGTATATTCCTGTGTTAACAAATTATATTTCAAAAATATTAAGTATTTATTTGTAATATATTAATTTAATTTCTCAGAAAAACAAGGAAAGGTTGAAGAATATTACAAGAAACAAGAAAGACTCTTTGAAGGGTTCAATGAAATGGAAACAATGAGCAAAACAGGTTTTTTACCTGAGACCCTCACTGAGGTTGGTCCATATTAAGTGTAATTGGTTTGGTTGTGTTTATTTTTGGTTAGTTTAATTTGGTTTGTTTTGTTTAATTTGATAAGCATAGATAAAATAGACATAAAAGTTACCCAACTTATACAAAAGAGAACAATTTAAACATGTTGAAATAAAACGTAATAATAATTCTCTTCTATATTACATCGCTACATAAGAGATGCAATTTATATAAAACACAATATATTACGTACGGATTTTTTATAGAACAAAATGAACTATTTATTTCATTTTGCTAATCTTAAATATTTAAAAATGTGAAGATGTACACGTGCTTAAGTTATATTACCTGCACACATTTATGTGTATGCAGGCAAACGGTAAAAAAGAAAAAAAAACAGATGAACAGTTTATTTAGTTTGATATTTATGAATATAACATACGTACTTGGATGTAAAAAGTAAATTTTAAAAAATATAAAACCATAAACCAAAACTAATTGTTTAGATTTATAACCGTAAATATTTAGTGATTACTTATGATCGATCACTCCATATGTATTAAATTAAAATGGTTTAATAATTTATTTCGATACAATATCCTATATCTAAGTTCATTGTAGTACATGCAAGTGGTTCGATTCTCTTATTGTTCAATAAATTTTAGCAAAATAAACGAGAGTTTAATTAGTTAAAATATAATACAAACAATAATATACGGGAAATTCATTGTAAATAATAATAACACACATAATCTTGTCTATATCACACATCACATACACATTTAGACTTAGTGGCGGAACTTAACTAATTTTATATGGGAGGCGTCCCCGGCCCCTATTAAACTCGCCCCTGCTTAGACTAAGACTTTTTTTTTCATATCAACTTATAAAAAAAAGAAAAACACCCACATTCGTAACATTCTAGATTAAGGGTATGATGCTAACCTTTAAATGAATATGATGTATCTCAAAATAATGTGTAGCATATATATAACAAAAATCTTATTGATGGATTGTTCCAATATTTTTCCAAAGTCCTATATATTTTATTGTATATCAATCAATGATATAAACATTTATTTATCCATTTATCTTCCCATATATAGTTTTTTATGTTCTGTGCTAGTAAGTAGGCCGGCCAGTATTACAATAAAAATACTTAAATATAGTATCCCATAAACATTAAAGACTACTTAAATTGTTAAATAAAAAAAATTAAATACCATCATGAAATACAAGAATTAAGTTATTAGTATTACTAATAGGACACTGTCGATACATGATGTACAACCTCAATACTAGAGGTGTACAACAAAACAGGTTCAAAAAAAATGGAACGGTTTGAAAAAGACTGGTTTGGCTCAAACCAGTTCCCAACTCGATCCGAACCGCCCGTTTGTATTCCGGTTTGGTAACCATACACTCAAAACCGGTTTAAAAATTAAAAAACGGTTAAAAAGGTAAAAAATGGTTTATTTTAAAAATCCGGTCCAAATCGGTTTAACAAGTTTGAGTATCCAGTGAGTCAAACCAGTTTGACCCTGACAAAAAACCAATTCGATTTTGAATCCGAATTGATTTGAGAAATAAAAACTGGTTGGTATACCTTGCTCAATACATGACACAAAACTTCCCCTTTTGACTTTGGCGGAGTTGAATTATTATTAAATTATAATTACTTATTTTTATTATATATTATTTTTCTCTTACAACTTTAAATATATATAATCTTTTATATATTTAAATACACTGATATGCTAATTTTTATTTACTTTTGAGTATAATTTCTTTCAAAACCGTTATAGGTCACATAAAATATATTATTTTCTTTAACAAAAACATAATATTTTTTTAAAATTCAAAATATATTGTTGCAATGTGATTATATTTGTGTACATTTCAATATAAATTTTATTTTAAATCAAGCCCCGCAACGCACGACCAAAACCTATGGTCTAGGTATAATACATATTTCGCTCTTTTCAACATTGTAATTGTTTTATGTTTCACATAATACCGTTATGATATGTTTATTTTTACCTGTGTTACTATGTAAATTTCATTTGAGCTGGTGCAAAGCGCGGGCAAAATACTAGTTAGATATAAATATAAAAGTATAATATTAGAATTTTAAATAAAATAATAAATAATAGTTATGAGTTTAGCACAATTATAAAATTTCCACTAAAGAACGACAATAATATATAAGTATTCATGTTAAAAACTATTACATTTATTTTGTCTCAATAAATGATATAAAAGTTAGGTTTTGATTTAGTGTTCATTTCGTTTACATTTGATTTTATTTATTTTTTTCAGTTTATTTTTGGCACCGTATTAATTAAGGTGATACATGACATAAAATGTTAAAAAGTTGTATAACCATATATATTGTTATTTACAGGATGAAATGAAGAATCTTGCTCGGAGTGAAAGATTGGCGATTCATGTGTCCAATATAGCCAATTTGTTTCTCTTTGCTGCTAAAGTCTTTGCCTCTATCGAGAGTAGATCGCTAGCGGTTATTGCGTCAACTTTCGATTCGTTTTTGGATTTGTTGTCGGGATTTATTCTTTGGTTTACTTCAAACGCCATGAGAAACCCTAATCAGTATCGGTATCCTATCGGGAAGAATCGTATGCAACCTGTTGTAAGCTTGTCATATCTTTAAACTTAGGCCATTAATGATACTCCTGTTTAAATAGCTCATGGCTCAAAGTTCCATTGTAAGCCTGTCGGGATTTATTCTGTGGTTTACTTCTATAAGTAAAAAAAGCTCACCTATCCTCTTTTCCTAAAATGAAACGAAAATTATTTATTTCTTATACATCTATATATATATATACAAGAATTCATGTTTTTAGATAAAAATGACAACTTTTTCAAATCTTGGAGAGCCGAATGTAAGAAATAACTTTTTTCAATGAAAATGACAAACATAATCAAACCACTGGGAGGAAAATAACAATTCACTCTAGCCCACGTAGCATTTGGCTCGGGATAGCCAGACACGCTTGCTCGTTAAGCAACCCTAATTATTCGAACTACCGAGTTCCAGAACCTTTGACCCTCCGACCAACTAAACGTTCTGATAATAAATTATCCAACATCATCATTTTTTGATAGTTTGACCTTTAAATTGTTGCTTGTAGGGCATTACTGTTTTTGCATCGGTAATGGCAACTCTCGGGTTCCAGATTTTGCTAGAGTCCGCTAGAGAACTCATTGCGGGGGTATAAATCCGTATCATATTTTGATGGAGTATTGTTTGTTGACATTTTTCTTTTTGTTATTCTTCAACTTGTGTTGATTACAGGTTGAACCTAACACAAATCCAACTAACGAAATGTGGGTGGTTGGTATCATGGTGTTTGTGACAGTAGTGAAGTTTATATTAATGGTTTATTGTCGAAGATTCAAAAATAAAATAGTGCGAGCCTATGCTCAAGATCATTTTTTCGATGTCGTTACCAATTCAGTTGGCTTAGCAGCAACTATCTTGGCTGTACGATACCAAGGGTGGATTGACCCCGTTGGAGCAATACTCGTGAGTTCAATCATATCTCATCATAACTTGTTATCGATATTATTAATCACACATGTTACTTTTATGTGTGCATTTATTAGTTGCTTTTAAGATAACACGTCTTTTAAAAAAAATAGTCGAATTACAAAGGTTTTTACTAAAATCACACAACTTAATTGTCAACGCACAATCAATATGATTTCATTTATATTGATTATGGCATAAAGTTCATAAAACCTTAAAAAAATCATTTGATGTTGTTATATATAAACTTACATGTTATATAGGCAATCCTAAAAATGACAAAGATCAATATTCAATTGTTATATTTGTCATTCTATAATTTTATATCAAAACGATAAGGTTTTATTTGAAAAATGCTTTTCTTAATTTTGAACTTTTCAATAAGTTTGTTATCATCCACGATCAACATAAACGAGATTAAAATGATACATGAATGATCTTTGAAGTTGTTTAAACAAAAGCTTGTGAATACATTGGTGGCTGGTCTCCTAATTATATACAGAAACAATTAAACAAATTACTAATTAATCGTGGTAATTTATAATTTCGTCACTTGTAGATAGCATTATATACGATACATACATGGGCAAAGACCGTTATAGAGAATGTATGGGCGTTAATTGGGAGAACGGCCCCGCCAGAATTCTTGTCAAAACTGACATATTTGGTTTGGAACCATCACGAAGAAATAAAACACATTGATACAATCAGAGCGTACACATTCGGGAGTCACTACTTTGTGGAGGTAGACATCGTGTTACCGAAGGATATGATGCTTTGTGAGGCACATAATATCGGAGAAATGTTGCAAGTGAAACTTGAACAATTGGGTGAAGTTGAACGTGCATTTGTTCATATCGATTTCGAGTTCACTCACACCCCTGAACATAAAGGAAAGGTTTGAAATCTGAATAGCAATTGTATTTGAAAGACTTTAATTTGTTAATATAGATGTTAACAATAACGGGTTGTTGATTCCGTTTATACAATTTAATGGGTGATAGTTACTATTAAAAGACTAATTTTATAAAAAAAAAGAGGTTTCCATTAATGAAAACATATGTTTGGATTTTTGAGTTTTAAAATCAAATAAATGGGTATGTGTAATACAACTATCTAAAGTTTTATTACCTTCTCGTACTTGTGAAAAATAATACAATAAGAAAATAAAAGAAATAGTATAAGCTGCAAAAATTTCTAATGCAGGAAATCAACAAAATTTTGATAAAATTATCTGGTTTCATATAAGAATCTCAAACGATTTGATTTGTTTTACTTTTTAAATTTCGATAGATAGTATATATATTTATATTATAAAACTTGTTTTAATACTTGTATTAATATTGTATTTTCTTTTATATATTTGAGTTGTGATGTTGTGATGGTCGATCTCTTTCATGTCTTTAACCAATGTTTTCAGAACCCGGATCGAAAAGTGAATCAGACACCTTACTGGTTTACTGGTTGGACTGGTTATGAGAACCAAATAAAAATTTAATTATTTAATGAATATATGTAAAAAATACTGATTTTTTTTAAATATATAAAAAAACCGATCCTATCGTCCAAACCCCGGTTCGACCGGGTCCAACCGCCAACTCTGGATAAACCGACTGGTTCAATGCCTCCAAAACAAACCACCCCTAATCGGATCAGTAGCTATGACGAATTGCGGTTGAACCGGCCGATACGATCCGAACCCTCACGACATTGATTTTTACTATATCGAATTCTATACGTAGTTGGCACATGGAATCATTCCTCTCAAAATATTCCTTGTAAATAGCATATTCTTGGTTGAAAGTTTTTTTTTTCTTCTTAAGCATCAACACCAACATCCACATAATATCATTGAAATAAAACACGAGCGAGTGAAGCTTGAGATCAACCCAAAAATCTGAATAATTTTACAAAAATCTAAAACATTTTAATTAAAGGTCTTAAACGAGACAAAAATCTGAAACATTTTTAAAATAGATCAGTTTAATACAGGTCAAATTAAAAAACCATATATTATAATAAAATATTAATAAACTAAATTAAACATTTGAATATATACATGCGAATGTGTCAAGAAATAAGGTTGGAAAGGCATTAGACGAATTCATTGTAAAAGTTACGAATAAGTAACTGTTTTGTTAAAATTCGGTGTTGAATCCATTTTAATTTATAATAGTAAGAGTTAATTACGCAAATAGTCCATGTGATTTATTTAAAATAACAAGTTTGGATACTAAAAGTTTTTTGTTGCATGTTTGGATATTGTATTTTTAATTTGTAACAAGTTAAGATATTAATACTAACGGGCCTTAACTTTTCTGTTAAACCTAAAGGTATTTTTATCATTTCATTTTACGTGAACTATTAATGTACATAAATCCACCACCACCGTCGCCCAACACAATTCAATTCACCACCGCCGCCGCCCAGCACAATTCAATCCACCACCGCCGCCGCCCAGCACAATTCAATCCACCACCGTCGCCACCCACCACCATTCAAATCCACAATTGAATGATATATTAATGAAAGGTGGAAGGTGATAGTGGCTATATTTAGAATCTTACAAGAAATGCGGTAGAGGTGGTTCTATGGCTGGTGATGGTGGTGGCTACTGGTGGAAGGTGGTGGGGTTGGAGATTAGGGTTTACAGGGAAAGAGAAGGAGGGTTTGGTAATGAAGACCGATTGTGATGATAATAAGGGTAACGGAGGTGGGCGATGGTCATGAAAATGGTGAAGCGGTGGTGGTCGGGCGGTGGTGGCCGACGGTGGCCGGCGACGATGGCCGGCGATAATGATAATAGGGTATCAACGATGTGTATTTGTGTGTATAGTTATATAAACATGTTATTTTAATTAAATTATATAAATAGTACTTCTAGTTTACATAAATTGTCCTACAATTGTGAAAAGACTAAAGTACTCTTGAACTTAACAGAAAATCTAACGGCTGTTAGTGTTAATACTCAAACTTGTTACAAAATTAAAAAATGAGTACTCAAACTTGTTACTTTTTTGCTTAGTAACAAAACTTGTTATTTTATATAAATCATAGGAACTATTTATGTAATTAACTCTAATAGTAACCACCAAAGAAAATTGGATTTTTTTTACACTTACAGGGTTGGCTCAGTTGAATCATCGTATTATGATAGAAATACAAGAAGAATAAATATAAATTAAAAACATCTAGATGATAAAAAGTAAATATAAAGAATTAAAATCATTAGTAAAAGCGTGTATGAAATAAAAGATGAAGAGACAAGGATCACAAGATAAATTAAAAAGATGAAGACACAAGGATCAAACTTGTGGCTCTTATGTAAAAATATATACAAGTTACCAATAAACCAAAGAAATGTTTTGTAGAAAATAAAACAACTTATGAAACTTTTGAAAATAAATTTGTGTTTCTAATTCTTTAAAGAAAAATGATTACTTTTTTTAAAACCTTAAAACAAAATTGAAAATAGCTCATGAACTCTTTAGACTCGCCAAACAATCACATCTTGTACAAACATCTATCTCAACTCAAAAAACTATCTTCGTCATATGAGAGTTGTTATTATATAACTAGAGAATTATATAACCTCAAAGCTTATGTTGTGTTTCTAAGTTTAATAAACGAAAAAAAAGAAAAGAAAAGAAAAAAGTGAAAGGAAATTAGCGAGAAAAAAAATAACATTTTAAATGTTCGTGTTTCAGAGTTCGAATGAAATGAAAAAAAGTAAGAATTTTATGTGTTTCATATCAATTTTTCCATTTACTTTCATTTTATAAGGAAAGTTAGAAATGAAAATTATTGAAAAAAATTCTTTTAGTTCTTTTCAATTCCTTTCTTAGAAAGAAAACTTATTGAAAAGTTTCTTTTAGTTTTTTTCAATTTCTAAGTTTTTTTCAATTCCTTACTTAGAAAGGAAAATTATTGAAAAATTTTCTTTTAGTTTCATTTTATTTTCTTCTTAGAAAAACTCAAGAACACAATTATTATTCACTTTTTATTCATTTTCTTCTATTTCTCTCATCAAAAACACAATATTAAGGAATAAAAGGTTTGCCGATAAAATTTACAAAATGATGACAACCCTTGTAATTACACAATTGCATTTCTCCACTCCCAACTGAATTTTTCTATATTAACCTTAATTCCACAAGATGACCGTCTTGACAAACCCGTATTCATCATGAAATGCCTAGTTATAGAACCATTTACTAACAAGACATCTAGAGAAAGTTCCTGAACCAAAACCATAATATTCAAATGTTAGTGCTAAAATTTTGAATTAACATAGCCTCATAAAATAAAAATCTAATAAAAGGCTGCTGTTAAAGATTTAGCATGACGACGTCTCCCAATTAATGACCATACATTCTTTTATGAGTCTTTGACCATGTGTTAATCATATGTAGCGGCACCGTGAACTCACAATTTACTTCATCAAGTCTCTAAGAAACAAACTTCTAATCGCATACAAAATAAGTAATATTTATCATCTTACTCTTTCTATACGATACGTTATAAGCAAAACTTTTAAAAAGCATATTTTGTTACAGCTACGATGCCATAAAAAAGAAATGACAATTTCCACTAAAAGTTCTCAATGATATGGTAAGAAGTTTCTCCAAAAAAGTTCTAGGGATGTAGGTTCCAGTTTTTCATAGAAGTTATCAAAGAATAATTCTAAGTGTCACCGTTTTAGAAAAAAAAAGATTTGTTTTCCAACCAAAGGGTTATCAATTCAATCTTATGATAATTTTAAAGGTAGGATAGATGAATGGTTATAAAAATTATTAGACGCAATTAAAAATTAATTAGGATTAATCAGATTGGAATTATATACGTATGTCTATGTAAATGTATACATATATATATATAATTAAATTAAATTTAAAAAAAATCTAAACATTAACAAATTTTGACTATTTTTAACTAAAATCTGGGTAATTTTGAAAGAAATTTGAGCAATTAGGTCCGGCTAGGTGCAATTTTTTCGGACTAGTATCGATTACTGATTAACCCTTCGATTATTAGAACCGATTTTTACAACACTGAGGGAGTAGTAGAGTAACGCGTGTGCATCCAGAGGCTGAGAAAAACAACAAAAGAAAACCCCTAAAAGAATCACCACCAGACAGACACACGCGTCTCCAATTACGTGATGATGATGACGATGAACATCTAAACCCAGAACAACAACAATCTGCTACCAACCCTATGTTCCTTTTACTGGATTAGGTTAAACAAACATAATCCCTAATCTCTTCTCCAATCAATCAATTCATTCTTATGGCTTTTACAGTAATCCCCAATCTTTCTCCCACTTTCACTCGCCTTCATCTCCATCTTCATCATCAACCCTCACAAAAACCTCCATCACCATCTTCATCTCCATCACCATCTCATTCTGCAAACCACCATGGACTTCAAGCTCTACCGCCGTCCTCCGTCGAGTCGCCGCCGGTTCGAGTTAGGGTTTCTCCGCCCTCGGATCCCCGTCAGGACTTCTACGTTAACCTCGGGTTAGCTGTACGGACACTCCGCCATGATCTCCCTCTCATCTTCACCACAGATCTCAACTACGAGATTTACAGGTACGTATATGAATCCTTTTACGAAATTCGCTCTATAATTCCAACACTTGAGTGAATTGAATCGATGATTGTTGAGTTATTGATTACAGAGACGATATCACCTTCATTGATCCTCTCAACAAGTTCACCGGCATCGACAACTACAAACTAATCTTCAGAGCATTACGTTTCCATGGTAGAATTCTGTTCAAGGACATCTCGTTGGAGATTTTTAGGGTTTGGCAGCCTTCAGAGAATCTAATTTTGATCCGATGGAACCTCAAGGGCGTCCCTCGAGTCCCGTGGGAAGCCAAAGGGGAGTTTCAAGGGACATCGCGGTACAAACTGGATCGAAATGGGAAGATTTACGAGCATAAGGTGGATAATTTGGCTTTCAATTTCCCTCAGCAGCTTAAACCGGCTATGTCTGTTCTTGATTTGGTGGTTGCTAGTCCTGCAACGCCTAACCCAACGTTCTCGTGGGGTGCGCTGGATACGACCTACTACTCGTCGTCGTGGCTAGACTTCTATCGTGCGGTCAGGAACACATTGGATCCTTGCCCAGATCTATCGGGTTTGCAAGATTGTCAACTAGTTGCTACTTGTGTATAGTGAGTGTTTATCTAGCTAATACAACTGTTTTGCATACTGCTAAATGCACATACTCTATGATATATATATATACACAATGTAACAACATTTTATGGAAATAGCTTGAAAGAAAGAGAATAGATGTTTGCAGCTAGCAAGAATCTATTGTATGTATAATGTATGCGCTATCACCAAGAACATGCATCAATTTTTCGGTTCTATTTACCACATGGTTGATAAGATTCAAAGATGATATAACTTCATCAAAGTTTTGTTTGTTGAGACCATATGTGTAAAAGAGTATGATCTCACATTCACTCAAAGAGTCCAACTAAGTATTGGTACCGAAGATCAACTAGATGTTACCAGTTTGGAAAGACTATGGAGGTGGAAGCCTGTCGAGAGGTTTGATCAGTGCGACTTTGCAGTTTTTATCGCGTGTGTATTTGTCATATGTCACTTTTAAAACTGATTTCTTGGCAGCTTGGTGAAATCCCAAGATCATCTCAGCACAGTCCCTACATTCATAATGTTATAACATTGTAAGGTAAATATATGTTTTGTAGAGAGACAACAAATGAATAACTATATTTTAGGACAGTTACCTGATCTGAAATTCGTGATACTTAGAATGTTTGCATAGAAGTGGGGTCCAAGCTGGGGCCAAATGCAGGGTACATCTAGCAACATATATAGCTGATGCACATAGTAATGATGGTTTGTAGTGTAAGGCATCATATTCCACCAAGCACAGCTCAATGAGGAAGTATGCTAGGTTTTCAAACTGAAAAACATTGAATTAAAAGATTATAGGATTCGCCTAAACGAGATTTGAGTGTTTTTATTTCAAACCTAATTAGTAACAGAAACTGCAGTTACCTTTTTGCCTCCCTGTGCAGCTCTAAGAAATCTCAGCATGAAAACATAAGGTGTAGGCAAATTAAGACGGAAGTCTATCTTCTTTAAAATAGTTGTCTCCTGATAATTGGAAAAAGGTACAAGAGGTTTAGTGAAAATACAACGCTATAATATAAACACAGACTATGGTGGCAAACCTTACATCAATAAGGTTTATCTATAATTAAGGTGTTAGTTACTTGGTTATACACTTGTAGGCACATATGGCATCTCATCAAATCTAATTCTAAATCATAATATAAGAGCACCAAAAACAAAAATAATGGAATGTAAAACAGAGAGACAATAGACATACCATTCCAAGCATTTGCTCTTTTGTGTATGTCTCTGCGGAGATACTAATTAGTTCCATAACCTGTCAAAGATAAAACATTATAAAGATGAATAAGAAAAAAAGTGTTATAAAATGCAGCAATGCCAACCCGTTTACTTATTAATGAGCCGCATTGGGTTAAATGGAAAAACATCTAAAACAAAATGGGTTGAAAAGTGACCCAAAGTGTCTAGTTTTTATTAATCATATTAATAGACTAATTAATTTTTGGAACGTTTTAGAAGTAGTCAAAAGAGTGTTTATAGGTCAACCTGTTCAGACCCTCAATAAAAATCACATGTTGCTTAAAACAAAATCATTTACCTGTGGATGCCAAAAATCCTCATACTTTGATGCTAGTAACAGTGATGTGAGACCAACTAGTTGCATTTCAGTTTTCTTAATTGTCACAGCAGACAAGTAAAAGTCTAAGAGTGTGACCATTAGATAAAGCGTCTCTTGCATTAAATCAAACTTCAGATGTACCTATAGCAAACATGGCAGATTATAAAACCCAAAGAACCTTTAATCATATGTATCAAAATGATTGAAAAATGAATAAACATAGCGTACTTCTATTAGCCAATTGATCAGTATGCCCCGCATTTGAGGAGTAATATCTGTTTGGATCTCCATATAGTTTTTCAGTGGTTGATTATGTGCCTGCACTCATAACCCATATAGCTCATCAAGCGTGGATACTTGAATTAATACTAGTAAACCAAATCACGGCAACAACATGGAACACTTGTGAATGTGTTGATTACTTGATATAAATCATGTTTTGTGTATAATGGGTCGAACCGATAAAAATCAAATAATAGGCAAAAAAGAAAAGTGTCAAAAGTCGCCACAAGTGTTATTTAAATACATAAAACCTTCTAAATCATAATCTTTAAAATCTGAATTTAATTTATTGAAACAAAATAAGTTTTGCATTCCTATATGACACAATAACCGCATTCATATGTGACACAATAACCTTTCATATAAAAATTCATATTCTTGGGAGGAAAAATGTATGTCAGGTCAACCTGATCCACTACCCAAACCATCCAACCCGTCTATTTTGCCACCTCTAATCAATATGTCTAGATCAGTTACAAAAAAATCTATTAATTATTGATCGTGTGCATATGCAAATGCAATTGTGCATATGACATAGGCAGTTGCTGACGGCACTGCAATAATTTCAATTGCAGCAAAATAAGATAAACATGGGAAGAAAGCATGATAAACTCACCTCGGTGACCCAATAGTGCTGATAGATCTCATCAACATATTCAGCAACTTCAAGTTCATTGCCATCATCATAGATATCGGGCAGAATTTCCTCCTTGGTGACACTACCCCGATCCGTTAAAAGCTGCATTGCAACATATCATTAAAATTATAAAACAAACATCAATTAAGGAAATAAAAAAATAATATTATAATTTACCAACCTTTGTTCTTTCCATTAGTAAAGATGTGTAGGATTTTCGGCGACCAGATTTCCCCTTGGCAGTGAGTTTCAATGTACTTGTATCTAATGTGACTCCTTGTACAATTTGCTTACAAGAAATAGATTCAGACTTTGATGTTTCTGCAGTTTTTTTGGATAAAACTGAAGCTGTAGATGTCAATTTGGTAAAAACAGAAGTGGTTCTTGAAGGCATTTGAGCTTTGGTAAAAACAGAGGTGCTTCTTGATGGCCTTTGAGCTTTGGTAAAAACAGAAGTGGTTCTTGATGGCCTTTGAGCTTTGGGAATGCCAACTGTCGTTTTCACGGTAGGCTGGTAGGGCATTTTTGTAATTATCAGAACATAATAGTGATTCAAGATAACCAGTTACAGTTAAATTATTATCTCAAAATACCTTCATTGATATCCTAGACAGTCGTCTCTGTTTGTCCTCTGCTTGTTGACCATCTGATGCCCTACCAACAGTTAAAATATAAACTTAATAATACATAAGTTCATAATAGTTGCTGAAAATGGCTATAATAGCACAAGATTTTGATACATTTGTACTTACATTTTTATGCATCCATCACTAGCTCTATTCTTCCCACGGTAGTCCCTAGTATTGCTTACTTGTGGTACAATTGTCGTGTCAACTTTAGGTTTAACTGAAAATATAAAATAGTAAAGTTTAGTTTAATATGTTAATACTTAATATTATCGAACTTTTACACTTTTTCAGACTTGTAAGTTACTCACCAAAGAAGCCATGTGTTCCCTTGTTTAAGTTAATATCCTTATTTCCCTACAAGTAAATGATAATGAGAATTTATATAAAAAATATGAAAATAAGATGCAGCTATAACATAATCTAATCATACTTTCTTGATATCAGATATCTCCTTCTTGTCAACATTCTTTAGAACTGGTAAAGATTTCCTTTAAAATAAGCAATTGGAACCATTAGTTCAAATACATTGGCATATTAATGTAAAACATAAGCAGACACTGAGAGAATAGAAACCTTTGTGGTGGGCAATAACTCCTTGTAGATTTCCTAAATAAACATAAGATAATGATCAAAATCTTAACATTCACAACAACAAAATTGTGATTGTTAAGAACCAAAACAGGAAAAAGAAAAACATCAACTGTATTACCTTGTTACATAACCAACAGTTTCTTGACCTTTTGTCTTTGAATTACCATTGAAGACCTTCAGATCCTTGGCTGATGACACTGAGGTCCTGCAAATTCATATTATACTGGAAGTAAATTTTATGCTTTTGTCACTGGATTAATGTGTGCTATCTTGAAATTTACAAGAAAATAAATTAGTAACGAGACATAGTTGTGTGCATACCGTTGTGAATATGTCATCCTTTCCATTTTACCTTTCCTGTAATATTTTAGAATTGTTTAAGTTAACACGACAAAAACCAAATAACTTCACAAACGACAAAAAATCATATAACACGTTATTGAATGGCAAAAAGCTCAATGTCACCCACCCAGGTTTGAAGCCATCAACAGTTGCATTCTTCTGGAAAACACCCTTGGAATTGCTGATATCCGCCAATACTTTTCTTCCTACTTTTTTTTGAGCTATGAAGCATAAATTTGTAAGACTTGTATGAACAAGAAAATTTTAGTATGTTGAAAGTTAGGCTGCATGATGCATACCAGAGTTGATGTTTTCCCCATTAATCTTATCCAATTTGTTGAGGGCCTCCTTCATGATCATTACCAAAAAACACAGAATTAATACATTTAAAATGATATACGCATTTGAAACTGATATACACGTTAAAAGACTACATTCCTCATTTACCACTGCGTTTACAAGGTTGGTAAGAATTAGGAAACAGGTATTAACCTTTCGACAATTGGCCTGGATATGACTAGATTCAGCTTTGACTGGAATATATTTCCTTCTACATAAAGGTAAATGTTAATCATCATGTATCCTCAAAAACACTAACCAAAGTGTTACTGTATACATGAAAGACAACTATAAAAGAGAAAACAACCTCCAGCTACACATAAAACTTCAGTATGCCATTGAAACAATCACAATGTTTTCTAATATCCCCTAAGTCCCAGTTTTGAACAACTTATCAGTATATTTTCATTACACAATGTTCGACAGTGTGCCACCATCGACACCACCACCATCACACCCCTGCCAGCACCACCTCGTCAATACTGGCCGACACTTAAAAATTTTGCAGGCAAACCCATTTTGATACGCTTTTCTTTCTAAAACTAATCGTTTTAACACAAGTCCATTATGGTCGTAACCCGTTTTGAACCAAACTAAAGTGATACTTTTCTAAAGCGACCAATTTTGACCCAAGACTATTTTGTTGGTCACACGTTTGACCCGTACCCCCTAAACTGTATTTATACTTTAATATTATCCAACCCAATATACCCATCGGTTTTGCTTGGCTTAACGACACTCAGCCCAAGCTAGCAGCATCGTATTCACAAACCACAACAAGAGGTTTTCAACAAGAATTTACGAGTCAGTTTATGTGTGATCTTGCCTTCAAAGAAACCATAAACTATGTTGTATCATCTGACTTCAAATTACAAAGTACAACAACCAAAGAAGTGCACATCCATACAGTCAATCAAAAGCCCTATGAGTGCAAGAAATACCAATACCAGATTAAAACTTACTTAGTATCAGCCACAACAACATGATCCCGACCATTAACCTTCACCTTAGCATCTTCTGTATACACCTTCAAACTTCTAAATCCACCTGTTCCCCAAACCAATTTCACAACTAATAAGTACAACACAAACTGCCTACACTAAACAGAAAGATATCACCATTAGAAAAAACTGAAATACCACTCTTCCTCGTGTCTCGTTCTCCCGAAACCCTACTCTTGAACGTGCTTAAACCCTAGATTCAACAATGCAAAACATCAGTTATACACACAAACGACAAAGTTCATTAGGGTTTCAACTTTCAAACGTACCTTAACAACCACCATTGCGTTTCACCTCTTCCACATCTGTAATCGATCAGAGAACAATAACATCAGAAGATTAATCATCGGAAAACAAACGAATTGGAGTTGGAATTCAAAATTTGAAGAAACTTATGCATTCTGTTGACCGATTAATCAAACAAAACATATATTTAAGTAAAGTGACTCAACGAAATCAAAGAAATCAACGTGATTCTTCTGACTGTAGGATTTGTTGTATCGATCTGTGAGAAATTTGAACGATTGAGGGTTTCTTCAGTACCGTTGAATCTGAAGATTTGAATTGCGTTGTTTTTGCACTTTTGCTTGAAATTTTATGTAATGGACCCCTATATTTTGACCGTAGTTTGAATTTAAAATGAGACATATTAGTGAAAAATTGGTTATATTTTGAGAAATTGGATTTTAGTAATTTATACGATTAAGATGAAATGTAAAAAAAACAAAACTTTCAAAAATAACATAAAATCAATAAAAAAATATGTTGTGTTAAAGTCGTGTTCAATTAACATGTCAGAGTGTAACTTTGTTTATTTCATATGTTAATAATTTAGGATGTAATTAAAATGAATACATATATTTTAGAAAAAACAAAAATTAATGTAGCAGCTTCAGGTATCAAACCCGTGGTGCAAATAGAGTTGCACACGGCAGAAATTAACTATCAAACCATAGTCTCTATTTGTTAAAAAGGCCTTAAACAAATTAACATGATATGTACTAAGAACGTAGAAAAAAAA
>BJCM01062922.1:0-18144 GCA_018326385.1 Flaveria bidentis | reverse complement strand
TTTCGTATTTTTAAAATAATTGAAAATACTTTGAAATAAGTTTTGTTAGTAAATTTGTTTATAAAACATGAGAAATTTATGTATGTCACCCGTAAGTTAGGTTTATGATATTATGTTATATTAGATATTAATGTAATAGAACAAAAAAATAAAATAAAAAAGAACTAATGAAATTAACTTACATATATTCAAACAAAAATTACATGAAAAAGCAAATACTTCTTCCTAGAAATTTATTGTAGGTTTATTACATTAAATTTAATGTAAAAAAATTAAGAGAGCAAAGAAAAAAAACTCTATTGCTAGATGTGTTTATATAAACTTTGTGTTCATAATTTTGGACTCATACATTAACTAAATAGTTAATAAATGCTACTACATTCATACACTATATACTAGCAAAGATATAAACTTTATACTGCTATTTTTCTTTAAAAAAACACTAGAAATGAATTTTGCATAGGAGTTATTAAGGAAGATACTACAATAAAATAATATTAGTTTGAAATTTGAATGTAATTGTATTTTTAGACAAGATCAATCTGTTGTATATCATCCTTGTTTAGCTCCTCAATTTACTATTTTCCATATACACGTCTTGTACAATCGGCTATATTAAAGCCTCTTTAGCTTCAATGAAAATTATCAACTCTTGCACCATATACTCTGCACCATTTTATGGTATCAGAGCTTCATTCAACTCCGACGAGTATCGATCCAATAACCAAATTCACCGGTGACTATGGCATCCGAATCCACCCCACCACCTCTGCCACCACCACAACCAACTACGATCATACAAATCACAGCCAACTCTCACTTCCCTATCCGCCTTACTGCCAACAACTTTCCATCATGGCGCAAACAGATTCAATCGGCCCTCATCGGCTTAGATCTCGACAGCTTCATCCTCAGTAATACCAAACCTCCTGCAAAATTTCTCCCATCATCACCATCCACACCAAACCCTGAATACATCTCCTTGTTTCGTCAAGATCAAACTATCCTTAGTGCCTTATTAGGAAGTTGTTCCGACCCTATCCAACCACTAATCTCCTCTGCGGAAACCTCACGAGAGGTATGGGAACGACTCCTCACAAGTTTTGCTAACACCTCCCGCTCTCGAATTATTTCACTCAAAGCAAAACTAGCCAGCAATCCAAAGGGGACACAAACGGTCACTGAGTTCCTTCAAGACATGAAAAGCATTGCCGATGAACTCACCCTGGTTCAAGCTCCTGTTACTGATGAAAATCTACTTATTCATATCACCGGTCAACTAGGAGAAGATTATCAAAACATGGTTGCCGCCCTTCGTACACGTGACACCCCGATTACCTTCCCGGAGCTCTTTGAAAAACTGGTTGATCATGAACGTATGCTAAGCAGATTGCACCGCAGTCATCACCCGTCTTAACCACAGTCAACTACACCAACCGTCAAACTAGACCCGGCTTCAAACCCGTAACTGATAACCAGAATTATCGCCGACAGACTAACGGAAGCAATACTACAAGATCAACTCGCGATCCGTCATTCAACTCCAACGGTGGTTATGGTAGTACTCGTATGCATCGTACCCACACTATATGTCATTTTTGTAATATTGCAGGACACCAAACAAAGGATTGCAGAAAGCTTGCACGGTTCCTCCGTGAAAATCGCGTGATGATCGGTGGTTCAACTCCTTCGTCAGGTCACAACTCCCCGATCGCTAACGTCACAACTTCACGGCCCTCTTCCTCGTCCTACATGTTTTACAACGGAGCCTCCAGCCATGTTGACCCTGAACATGCGAACTTTCATAGCCTCTCCGAGTACGTTGTTCCGGATGAGATAGTTCTTGGTGATGGTAAAACTCTCTCTATTACTCACACGGGTCACACAACCCTTCACACACCTTCTGGCTCCTTATTGTTAAAAGATGTCTTATGTGTTCCTCAATTTAAAAATCGACTTATTTCCGTCGCTAAACTTTGTAAGACTAATTCTGTTTCTGTGGAATTTTTTCCCACACATTTTTATGTCAAGGATCTTTGCACAGGGCGCGTCTAATGCGCGGAGAGAACTACCTTGACGTCTACTATGCCAACTTTCCTCACAAGCATAAAATAAACTCCATTACAACGGTCTCGGCTTTAGATTGGCACCATATACTTGGACATCCTTTCCTTCGTGTGTTCAACTCCATAGCCAAATGTTTAGGATTTAAATTTAATCTTTAACACTTTCATTGTAATTCTTGCTCTATCAATAAAAGTCACAAAGTTTCGTTTGGTATGAACTCATTCACCACCACCAAACCACTCCAACTTATTTATTCCGATGTTTGGGAACCGGTACAAACATCAATTGATGGATTCAATTACTATGTTATTTTTGTTGATTACCATACCAAATACATTTGGCTTTACCCAATAAAATTTAAATCTGATGTTTCTAAACTATTTCCTCAATTCAAATTATTAGTGGAAAATATTATCAAACACCTTTGATATCTCTATTCACTGATAATGGCGGCGAATATGTTAGGCTTACATCGTATCTTCAATCGCAAGGAATATCTCACTTCACCACTCCACCTCACACCCCGGAACAAAACGGTGTCGCGGAACGCCATCATCGTCACATTGTGGAAACCGGCCTAGCCCTCTTGCATCATGCAAATCTTCCACTTTCGTTCTGGACACACGCATTTCAGACGACCGTCTATTTTATCAATCATCTACCAACTCCAATTCTCGATTCAAAAAGTCTTTTTCAAGTGCTCACAGGTACCTCTCCTACATATTCAAAACTCAAACCATTTGGGTGCTTGTGTTAATCATGGTTACGACCGTACGCCCAAACCAAATTACATCCACGGTCAGAAAAATGTGTCTTTTTGAGGTATTCATACTCCAAGTCCGCATTCAAATGTTATGCTCCATCCACTCGGCGGCTCTACCATTCTCGCCATGTTGAATTCATCGAAACCAATTTCCCATCCAAGGAACTCATTCCCTTTAACGAACCTCTCCCCACTACTAATACCTTTTTCACACCAAAATCACCTTCTACTGCCGAATGTCCTGCCCCTACTACATCAACCACCACCCATCTCCTTCCAACCCACCCCCCACACCTAACTCAATCAGCTCTCTACCCACCATGTCACTAAATTCCAGCCCAACACCCTATCCAATCCCAACTCCTACCACTAAACCCACCACGCCTACTTGCTCCACCTTCCCTCAATTAATCAACAACACTGGGCTCGATGATATGGATCCCACAAACACATCTAACCATATCTCATCTCCTTTAACCCATATTACCTCTACCAACCCCTCCACACCCGACTCTATGTCTACTCCTTACCACCTCGCACTCGCAAACCCAACCCAAAATATTTTAACCCTAATCTTATTAACATTTCTACCATTCATCCTATACCTCCGACCCTTCAACCCACCACCCACACTCAAGCCTTATTAAAAACTCAACTTGGGAGCTTGTTCATCCATCAAATCACAAAACCATTGGTTGCAAATGGTTATTCCGATTTAAATGTCGACTGGATGGGTCCATAGATAAATACAAGGCACGTCTCGTTGCTAAAGGGTTTTTACAAGAGCATGGGAAGGACTATTTTGAGACCTTTAGCCCCGTCACTAAACCCGTTACTATTCGTACGGTACTCTCGGTTGCTTTATCTTAAAACTGGTCCATTTGACAACTTGACGTGAATAACGCCTTCTTGCATGGCACATTAAATAAGGATGTATACATGTCTCAACCTCCGGGATATGTCAACCCAGATCTGCCCACACATATTTGTCGTCTTCGTAAGTCTCTGTACGGCCTTAAGCAATCCCCTCGTGCATGGTACACGAAGCTTACCACATTTCTTCTCCACCTTGGCTTTATAAAATCACTAGCGGATCCATCCCTATTCATCTACATTCGTGATGGAATTATCTCATACCTATTAGTATATATGGATGATATTTTTCTAACCGGAAACAACACTCCCTTTCTCAATAGCACTATTCGTGCTCTATCCAAAAAATTCTCCATCAAAGATCTAGGCATGTTGCATCATTTTCTCGGCATAGAGGTAATCTCTACAGCCAATGGCTTATTTTTATCTCAACACGCTCACATCCAAAATCTCCTCACTCGTTTCAATATGGATGGTGCGAAGCCGGTCACCACACCTCTAAGCCCAACAAAGCGGTTGTCTCCAACAGATGGATCTCCATCCACGGACCCAACCCCATATCGCCAGTTGGTTGGCTCCCTTTAGTATCTTGCCTTTACTCGGCCAGACGTATCATTTGCGGTCAATAAGCTCTCTCAATATATGCATGCACCCACTCAGTTACACTTGCAAGCATTAAAGCGCGTTCTATGGTACCTCAAAGGTACTATTCATCATGGTCTTTTCTTAAATCGCCGTACCACTCTTGATCTTAAAGCATTTACCGATTCTGACTGGGGTGGTATTACGGAGGGTGGCCGCTCCACCACTGCCTATATATTATATACCTTGGGTCAAACATTCTTTCTTGGCATTCCTCTCGTCAAAAATCGGTCTCCCGATCATCTACTGAGAACCTCCTGTCTGAGCTCGGTTTACAACTAAACACACCACCAACCCTGTTCTGTGACAATGCGAGTGCTACATATCTATGTGCCAATCCTGTTTATTACTCTCGTATGAAACACGTTGCATTGGACTATCAATTTATCCGTGAAAAGATAACTGCTGGATCGTTAAAGGTACTACACATTCATTCGGCTGATCAACTTGCTGACATTCTCACCAAACCATTACAACGAGGACCCTTTCTCAGGCTACGATCCAAGATTGGAGTCTCCGACGGATCCTCCATCTTGCGGGGGCATATTAAGGAAGATACTACAATAAAATAATATTAGTTTGAAATTTGAATATAATTGTATTTTTAGACAAGATCAATCTGTTGTATATCATCCTTGTTTAGCTCCTCAATTTACTATTTTCCATATACTCGTCTTGTACAATCGGCTATATTAAAGCCTCTTTAGCTTCAATGAAAATAATTAACTCTTGCACCATATACTCTGTACCATTATAGCTTGGTGATGAAGTTTCCTCTTGGGACGTTAACGTTGTGGACAAAGCCTCAACAAGTTGGTGCAAATCTACGCCGCAATACTTTCTATCGAACTGTGATCAGCATCTTTTACTAGTCTGTAAAATTTCTCAAAGCAACAATATGTTTGAACAAAAAGATGAAACAAATCTGACAAGTTTACAAGAGACACTAAATCGAATACAAACAAACTAGTGTTGATGAGACAACACAGTCATCACATATTCAACAGTGAGTGAGATCGGTTCAATAGGAACACCAATGAGGAAGCTAATCAGATGAACAAGCTAATCAGCTCATAAACAGCACCTTCATAATTCCGGATTTGAAGCAATTATTCTTGGACTTTCTTTCATTCAGCAATATTCCAAACATAGACTCATGCGTAAAAAAGGAAAAAATAAAGGGAATTAGAACTGAATATATTATATATTTTTAACATAGTCGTTGTGGACGAGTTTGGAGAATCCGTTGGTGTTCAAACTAAACGATTCTACAAAAGAATGGGAGAAAATATACAGACGATTTGGGAAAACACATGATTTATATTTCTAGTACATCATGTATCTCTCTTGAAGCCAAGACACCGGAAATGAAGAACAAGATATACTTCCCGAGGTTACTTGAGAATGACAAGGGAGAAATAGTGTTTTATTCTCTTGAAACAGGCAGGTAGGTATCACACCTTCAAACACAAAATTATGCAAGAAAGCTTAGGCGTCTACTAATTAATGAAGACTAAATATTATAGTTCGCCTCCTCATACATGGATAGAACCAAGTTGGTCTTAAGATAACAACATTATCAGTTTTTTTATTTGTCGGTCTTTATATAACCATCTAATCTAATTTATATGGATATTTGTCACAAGTAATTAAACTTTCTGAAGTCCTTAATTAATGTTGCATTTAGTTAATTATAAGTTATTGTTAAATGGGTTTGATCTAAAGGTTTTATAGTATAATTTCAATTTCAATTCGATCGTTAAAGCATTTGGTTTTTATTAAACTATTTTTGTTCATTTGTAACGTATTTTAATTTTCATTATTTACACTATTTATACATACAGATCGAGAACCCACAAATATTAATTCATAACAACAATCAGAAACATAGATATGATCATGATCATATCACAGAGAAATCTTAGTCGTCATGCTTTGTTTTATCGATATTAACCTGCTTAACTACATCAAAACAACTCTTCTATTAATACACATATTCAAAAAAAAACTAAAAAAACACCTTATAAACGCCTTTAAGACGATGAAATATCCAAATATTAGTCGGATACAGCTTCATCAATTTACTCTTTATCCTTTACTATTTCTTCAGTGTTTATACGTTAATAATTGAGCTTATGCATGCGTGGTATTCCATTATATTTGTAGTTCCAAAAGAATCATGATGTTTAACAAAACTACATTAGCTTTGCTTTACCGAATTGAAATAAAAACAAATATGAATGTCATCAATTTTAGATTCAAAACATCTATTACGACAAGTCTTTACTGAATTATTTACATCTATAACTTCTTTAGTTCAGAAATAATCCATTTACGTAAAATCCACATCATTTGATTCCTTTAAAAAAAGGTACACAACTATTGATCATGGTATTAAATAGTAACCAATAAAAACAAGTAAAGGAATAATAATGTAAACTATTAAAATAGATTTTTAATTAAACGTGCGTAGTTTATCTTAATTAAGTTCTTAATTAACTGACATACACTAAGAACAAATATTATTTCTTAATCAATCATGTATAGTTGATAAAAAAACATATTACAAACAAATTTAAGTTGAACAATAAAAGATTAAAATACCACAATTTTTTCAAGATACTTAAGCACCACGACCACAATATTAAAATAACAAACCCAAAATTCAAATTATTCAAATCGTATCAACCCAAAATATTTTAATTAACCTTCCTGCAGTTTTTGCGAATTTGACCTCTATTCCCCGTTAATGGCTTTATATCACCCATTTTGATCATAGACTTTGCAAAATCCTTAAAAAACTTATTTTGCTTCCGATTATATTCCGAAACAAGCTCATCAGTTTCACCACCATTAAATAGTGCTTGATCAGATCTCAAAAGCCCCCTTTTGGTGACCAAACTAGTGAAGTATTTCACGTCAAACGAGCTTGGTGTCGGGTCAAGTGGCGCGAGCCTTGAATCGCTCCCGACTTGTGGACAAATGGTGCGAAGGTGGTTTGCGAACCGTGGATCAATGTTGGTGTCGTTGTGAATACGAGCTCTAAAGGTTCTACACTGAGCGAACCCTAGGGTGTGTGCACCCGAAAGCGCCACTAAGTCGTCCTCATCAAGCCCTTGGTCCTTGAAGTTCTTTATCAGCGCAGGTAAGTCCATAAATGGTGACGGAATGTCAGCGTTGGCTGCCGCCTGGCTAGCTGTGGTTGAGTCTCTTCTTCCGAGCTTCACTTTCCACCACGGGCCACCAAGCTACATATTAACCATGCAAATTTAAAAAATACTTTCACAATACTGTCTAACTGAAACAATACTTTCACAACTGGACTACTATCAGATCAAATTTAAAAAATATAGACAACTTTATAATATTATAATTACTAAACTACGTCTATAACATGATGAGACAAGATTAATAATTCACTCTTGTGTGTTTCGATTAACATGATTTACTTACCGCAACGACAGAATCACGAGCAGCAACAGTTAAGATATCGGCACAAGACACAACAGGGCGACCACAAACTTTATCGACCTCAAGCTTGATTTTGTCAATAACCTCAAATCCTCTAGCAGAGTTTGCGTTCGGAGCAGCATTTTTTTCACCATCAATTGTTGACGTTTGATCCAAAAGAATTGAAGCATCACATCCCTACATGATATAAAACATGAAGTAAACAATGCTAGAAGTTAACTTACTTATAAGCTGGTATAAATACGTTACTTACATTAACAAAACAATCATGAAAATGAAGACGTAATATAGAAGCTCCCATGCGGCGTTCTTGTGCTAATGCGTCCTCCACCACACGTTTGATGGTGGGGAGCGCTTTAGGGCACACCCGATCATAAAAACCTGATGACAAATCCGATTCTGAGGATGCGACGACGATAGTTAAAATGAGACAAAGGAAAAGACATAAGAAGCTTGTGATGTTCATCCTCTTCATGGTTGACAACAAAAAGAGTTTTTAGTACGAATTCTTTGTGATGTAATAAGGTTTTTGTGGTCTTGTATGTGTAAATAACAGAAATTATGTTGTATTTATAAGGTTCCCAAATGTTAAAGATGGTTGGATTAAGAAATGGTCAAAGACGAAAACTAATGTTTAGTGTTACTAAAGATGTAGGAGACTTGGTTCATAATTCTAGAACTCTTAGAATAAGATTTGAGTTGTTCAATTTTCACAAATCACTATATTTTAGTTTTTTTTCGTGTTATAGGTAATTAAATGGTTATTTTTGTAGGTAAGTATTATAATCCCATAAGTTATGAATAAAATATAAAAATAAAAGTAGAGTTTGACTTGGCGTAATCATATTGTTTAATTACCCATGAGAATTTGTCAAAGTAAGATAACTTAAAAACATGTAAATTTTTGGTTCTCTGTAATTTCAAATATAGTACAAGAAAAATCCCTTAAACATAAGATTAAAAAAATAATGTATGAATGCATTTTTTGCTAATAACATAAACCATATTGGTTGATAACCCAAAAAATTTGCCAAATTTGAACATGGCAAATTATATGAATAATTATGATTGAAATACATTAATATTATAGTAGAATTTGATTAGTTATCCCTCATAACATGTGGTAATTCATAAAATAACTTATTTATTGTATTGTATAAATAGAACAAGCATTACAACATTTAATGTGTTGAAAATTGTTTAGGGTGTTTTATTCGTCCTTTGAAATAGTGATTATTAATTCGGATATGTAAATTCGATTACCTATCTAGTTGAGAATACGTAAGATTTGATGGGTTAGGTTACACATATTCAAAAATATGAAACCAATAGTTATTTGACTTGGTTAATAATCCCAAAAACCATCAAAGAATTTGTCATACTTAAACAAGGTAAAATATCGATAATTAAGTTGCAATAATAAATAGAACTTTTGGATAGTAATCTAACTTAAAATATTAAAATATTAGATAAGTAGGATACACTTGGTGGCAACTGATCGTAACAACTACAAACAAAAAACTAAAAACAATAGAAATCAAAAGAAGACTCAATTACTGTTTCATAATATAATATATAATAATCTACATATACGCGTAAATGTAATGAGATGCTAGCCGATTCTAATTAGTGAACTGTTACATGGAATTTGATTATAATTTACACTTATAAATCACAATAACAATTTATACATTTATTATAGAGTAAAAATATCATTTTTATGCTTAAACCTTTTGTTAAAATTTTCATCTCAATCCACAAACTTTTTTTACCATTTTAGTTTTTACCAAATATTGATATTTTCATTCATTTTACTAACTCCGTTAAGATTTTCGTTAAATACGAGGATATTTTAGTTTTTTCAACATTCTAGTTATCCAGTTAAAACAAATTAATCAATTAATATTCAATTAAAACTAAAAAACATATGGCGTGACTAGTGAGACCAAACACTTTGATTTAAAATCTTCGATTAACTCTAACTCATTTTGTTCGATTTAAGTCTGCTTTGATATTTCAATTAATCTTAATATTTTGTTTTAACGTGTACATTTATTTAATCGAGGTCTATTGTGGAATTAATGTTTGTTATTGTCACGCTTTATTTACTTGATGTTTGCTATTGTCACGTTACGTGACAACAACAGATCTCAATCAAACAAAATGTGACAACAGTAAAAATTAATCAAACAATGGTGCACTTTCGAGCAACATGAAGATCAATTGAAATCTCACAGGAGACCTCAATTGAATAACATGAGTTAGAGTTAACTGAAACTTTTAAATCGAAGTGCACGGCCTCACTAGTCGATTCATATGTATTTTAGTTTTAATTAAGTATTAATTGATTATTTTGTTTTAATTGGATAATTAGGGTGTTAAAAAGACTAAATAACCCTCATATTTACGAAGATTCTAACAGAATTAATGTATGCAAATAACAACATTTGATAAACTACAATGACTTAAATGATAAAATTTAAAATGTTAAATTAACAAAACGTTAGACACAAAATGACATTTTACTTTTTATTATATCTTAAATAGTAAGATCAATGGTGTTCTCACAAACCTGTTACATGTTTTTGTTTTTTCTCTGGATGGTGGTGCAAGTTTCAATCTTGTGGGTAGTGGCGGCCAACTTTTATTATATTTTTTTTTGTTATACTTATCTTATATTTTTTTAATTTAAATTATATATTTTAAATTATTAGATCGTAACTTATATAAATGTATAAAAAGTATTATTTATAAAAAAAATATTATTTTATTGAAAGAAAAACAATAGTCTTTAATGTAGTTATAAGATTAAGGATATGAAAACTGAATTGAATGAACTCAATTCACACAGCCTAAAATATGAGGGAATTTAGATAAGTTTAAAGTTTTTTACTCCTTCCATGTATGCACGCATCAAGACTTAACTCATCAGAATATGAAATTAATTTTTATTTTAAATTAAATAATTATTAGCATGGTATTAAACAAATTGAACCTTATAATTTGTTTTTTAATTTTATAATTTCTTATGACTCTTTTAACCAATTTGTATATTATTAAAGTTACAAGCAACTATAGTTCAACCAACTAGTCTAAACCGGAATATAAAAAGAACCAATCCTTATAACTCATTATAATCAGTGACAAACAAATTACAAACTATTTTATTGTGAAATATAAAAGAATAAGGAACTTTAACATTTTCAACAAATCTTAATCGTGACCACAATACATGAAAACAAAACCCGATAATTCATAATACAATTAGATTATCTTAAACCAATTTAACCACCACCATCAACTCTTAATGATTTGAATTAACTTTCCTGCAGTTGTTGCGAATTTGACCTTTATTTCCCGTTAATGGCTTTATGTCACCCATTTTAATCATAGACTTTGCAAAATCCTCAAAGAACTCTTTTTGGTTCCAATTATATTTCAAAACAAGTTTATCCGTCGTACCACCACTAAATAGGGCTTGATCAGAGCTAAAAAGCCCCCTTTTATGCACCAAGTTGCTGAAGTATTTCGTGTCAAATGAGCTTGGCGTCGGGTCAAGTGTTGTGAGCCTTGAGTCGCGCCCGACTCGTGGACATATGGTGCGAAGCTGGTTTGCAAAGCGTGGATCAATGTTGGTCTCGTTGTGAATACGATCTCTAAAAGTTGCACACTGAGCAAACCCTAGGGTGTGTGCACCCGAAAGCACAACTAAGTCCTTCTCGTTGAGCCCTTGGTCCTTAAAACTTTTTATCATGGCGGGTAAGTCGAAGAATGGTGGTGGGAGGTTTGTGTTAGCTGCGGTTTGACTAGCGGTGGTTGAGTCTCGTCTTCCAAGCTTAACTTTCCACCATGGGCCACCCAACTACACATCATACATAAAAAAATTAGTGTCAAAGTATCACCAACAGATTACTGACATGATACATTATTGTTCAAAGTATGGGTTTTGTGGTGATAACACTTTACACTAATGATTGTAAGCATACTAAATAATTTATATATCTACATTTATCTATATATGTTAAGATCAATTTGTCATAATAGAGTTTTGCATGTAAACTTATTCACAATAATTATAATGATCACATGGCCCCATAACGTCTCATGGTATATTCTTGCAACATAATAATACTCTATAACTTATGTAGGTATACATGATATCATGTTTTACGTACCGCAACGACGGAATCACGAGCAGCAACTGTTAATATGTCAGCACAAGACACAACCGATCGACGACAAACTTTGTCGACCTCAAACTTGATTTTGTCGATAACCTCAAATCCTCTAGCAGAGTTCGCGTTTGGCAATGCATTTTTTTCGCTATCTATCGTTGATGTTTGGTCCAAAAGAATTGAAGCATCACATCCCTACATGATATAGAAAACTAGAGTTAATTAACAAAAGGAAAACAATACCAATATTAGCGTCAAGTGTTATATACATGCTACATTGTTACAACTTAACACATATATTTTTTACAATGCATCATTCATCCATTAATAACGCAATTGAATAAACTTACGTTAACAAAACAATCATGAAAATGAAGACGTAAGAGAGAAGCACCCATGCGGCGTTCTCGGGCCAATGCATCCTCCACCACGCGTTTGATGGTCGGGAGAGCTTGAGGGCACACTCGATCGTAATAACTTGATGACAAACCCGAGTATGAAGAAGATGCCGAGGCAATCGGAAAAATGAGAAAAACAAGAAGAGATGAGAAGCTTATGATGTTCATATTAATTGCCATAATTGGTGATCAAAAGTGTTTTATAAGTAGTAATTATTTGTGTTGTATGATGTTGTGCTATCTTATATGTTGTATTTATAAGGAACACAAGTGATAAAAATGATTGGTTTTTGAAGTGGTCAAAGACGAATATTTTTGTGTAGTATTAGTACACTTGCACTAGACAATGTAGAAGACTTGGTTCATAATTTACAGCTCATACATCACGATTTATAAATATAAAAATTCATAAAAATTTAATAATTAAAACTTTGTTGACTTTTCCAAACTTGCATGTAAAATTTAGGATTGTCAAGTGGCACGTTTTAATGCCTCCGAATCAGCTTATGAAATAAAAACAACAGAAGAATCCATAAGTTTACATCATGGCATTTGTTAACAAAACTAGTATTAAAATTTTGCATCAAGGCAAGAGCGCAAAACCATGATAAAAAATAACAGTGAAACGTTCCTACAAACTCACGCGCTAAAGGTAAGAATAACTAAAGTAGAATGTTATTTGACAATATTCAAAACTTTATATTTTAAATATGTCACAAACATGTGCGTTACGGCGAGACTGTTAAAAATATTTGAAATTTTATATAAAGAATTGTTAAAAATCATATATTAAATGGAGAGAAAAAATATGTCACAAACATGTCACAAACATGTGCGTTAGGCACATTGCAACGAGAAAAAATCAAACAGTTTACTAATGTAGATATACAAAGCACGTAAAATTTTAGATTTATAAAAATCATATATTAAATGGAGAGAGAAAGAAAAGAAAAATGTAAAAAAATGAATCCTTGAGTAAGCTTTAACGGCTTTGTACATGTTTACATTGACAACTTGTGCATTATAATGTACAACTTTGTTGTATATGAAATTTACACCGAAACTGTGATATAGATATAAGTCACAACGCTAATTCGGAATTTTATAAAAAAATTATCCAGAAATTTATTGTTTTAAAGAAAAAATAAATAAAAAGATTGTAAGTATGCAAAATAAAACCAAATGAATAGATACAGAATATAAAGTGTACATATAACCAAACTTGAGAACATCAAATATATTTTTTAATACATCTTAATGTGTATCAAAAAAAAATTATAGTCCACTTGTACAACATGCTTAATGATGTGCAAATTGCGTAGTTATTGGCACATTAAAATAATTATTATCAATTTAGTATAATAAGAATTCGATTACCTAGTCCAATTAAGAATACGTAAGGTTTGGTGGGAGTTATAATCCCTTAAGTTATACATAAGGTTCAAAATAAATTGTTATTATTTGAGTTGGTTGATAATATAAAAACCCCTATTGGTTGATAACCAAAAAGAATATGCCATGCTTAAACTTGGAAATTAAAATATATTGATAAGATACAACAAATGAGACTATTGTTCTTACTTATAGTAATAAATAAATATGATATGTCGACATGAGAACAAATCTGAGTTCTCTAAGGAGAGAGTAACGTAGGGCATGAATACATTTCTTCGTGAGGAGAATATTACAAGGGTTAAGAAGTTGGACTCTATTCATTCCTCACTAATATTGATACTATTGCGGTAATGTTTTGTGATGTAATGTTGTGACGTGTTAGAATTGTTCAAGTTATGGTGTGATGGATGGTGTATAAAGTTAGAGACCATTGTTTTACGTACTATCTAATACATTTAATTATTGTTCTTTCGGACTTCACCAATTACTCGAATCAAAACCGCCCCAACTAGAGCTTGCCGGAGTATAGGGAACTAATAATAGTATAAGGACAAAAGTACATGATCGTTTAGAGGATGTAAAACACCAATAAATACAAAAGATAAAGGACAGAATTTGTAGTCTAATGGTATCAAGATGTATAGTAAAATTAATTATTTTCAAATGTTTGAGGATTTTAATTTTATGATAAACATTAATATTAATATAGATCTATGAGTAGTAATAAAAGGTGTAAATAATTAAATATTAAAAAATTAACACCTCTAAAAACAAACAAGACTACACCAAATCAAACACTAAAGAAACCAACCCAAACAGACAATCTTGTTGAAATATTCAATACAAATAAGAAAAGTATAAGACTTGTATTTCAAGCCAACGGAATTGCAAGACTTGTTTGATTAACCCAAGACTATACTTGTTAGTCATAATGTCATATTATATATTTCATATTATTTTATATACTTCTTGAAAGTATTTACACATTTGAACAATTATATTATTTTAGATAGCATTATGAAGTTGCACATAAATAGATACAATTCTAACTTTATTTTAAAAATTGCAAGACTTGGTTTACGTTTTGATTTTATGTATAACAAGCAATTATACTTATAATATCATAATACTAGTTTTGGTAACTATATATAGTTTTGCTTGACTAACTTTGTATATTGCTTCTAAATATTGTTTAGCAATAAGAATTAATATTAAAATTCAGGATGAATGCACAACCAACTGAAAATTTTGATTATGGCTTGCTTTAAAAGAAAATTAGTTTGCTTCGTTTGATCTATAGAGTATAGAAGAACCATCAGAAGCTCCAACCCGACTTAGTGAATATTCTTAAAAATACTTGTTAAAATAACTACTATTGTCATTCGTTAAAATGTATTAAAATTTATCTTTTTTAAATAAAAAATGGTACAATACTGTATCTTCTATTAAGATATTTATATCTTTATTAACCTTTTCGTTTAATCTAAAACATTCTAGGTAATATAAAACTATAGGTTTTCATCTTTATACAAAACTTTACTTATTTATGTTGTTGATTATGTCAGGAGAATGGGCTTTAAAAGCCCATAAGTGAAGCTTGGGAAGTTGGGAGTGAGATCTGCAAGCAAATCATAAATCCCAACGTGACCTATGAGATTTAGCATTGCGCGAGTCAAAGTTGTTTTCAATTATGCTAGAATAATAATATAATATCAAATCTTCCAAACTATAGATTAAATAATCAGTTAATCAATAAATCAATAATCACCCCTAGACTCACTCACATAAGGGTTTTAAGTCCAGTATTATCTTAGGGGACACTATTGCAATTTAGATATTATCGGAACCGATAATTTTACTTGTTTGACCCGTGTCTTAATACTGATTATTTATAAAAATGTCAAAATTAATTAGGTTTGGTGACCCAAAACACAAAATACCTCAATTCATTATCCCTATAAAACTTTTTCTAGATTTGAAACTAGTTACTTAGCTTACTAAAATACACTAGTTACTTAACTTACTAAAATACATATCTACTCACATGCTATTTCAAATTCCTCGGAAGACCCTTATTCAAAGTTATTGCTACAATATAATAAGCCATTAAACATCATTGCTAAAGTGGTTGTTCATAGTACTTAGAATATAAAATACAAATGTGATGAATGCCATTCCATGTAGGAATCCATTCAAGGAACCTAATTAACAACTTTAGTTGATACAACTACATTATTGGGTTCATTTTCTTTTTGTGCAATTGAAAAGGCTATTTATATGGCCACACAAACGATAACTGTTTATATAAAGCCCTACAAACTATTTAAATCTTAATGTATCTACTTTTTCATGACATGTGGCTATAATGTAATCTCTTGTTTACTCTATAGTCGAACAAAAAGTAATATATTAATCATATGTTAAAACTGAATAAAATACTTTATTTATTATAAGATAATGTTTTTTAATAACCCGAAGATGGTTAATCTCAATATCATATATTATCGGATACCTTTAAGTTACGGTGTATGATATTACCTAACACTCGTAAGGGCATGACACACATTCGCATTTAGATCAAGTTTAAAATGACTAATTATTGTAGCTTGAGGGACTATCTTTCAAGTCACTTCCAATTATAATATTCCGTACGTCACCTTAACATCATAAGTATGTCAGCAACTACTCTTATAAGAAGTAGTGGAGCATTACACATTTTCATTCGAAGGGGTTGCATCACATCCCACTCACACTTTTGCAATCATATCACAAGTTGGGTATTTTTGTAATTAATGTACAATAATTCTTTTAGTGTATGATAGATGTCATATCTAATAGTTTGATGCATAATTTAGAAAGATACATTTTTAGAATGTACTATAATAACAAAACATAGAACAATTCAGTTTCATCCTGTCGTTGTTACTTTTTACTCAAGAGTAACGGATAATTTTTAACATATAATTTATAAGAATTACTTGTTCATATGCATAATATACCGCTTGATATTAACAAAGAAGGAAAGATATTGATTTAGTCGAACATTTGTCATGTCATTTCGAACACCCGGAGAGTGACACAGAGTATACTCTTATTTTCATACAAAACATGTAAATTTAATTCTTATGATTTAACACGTTTGAAAGGGATTATCGAAATTTTAAGGGTGCATTATGCTTGTAACTTGATTTATGTATCATGATAACCACAATTATATGTCCAAAATATTATATGAACATGAGGTCCTATAAAATTGCCCTTATGTATGTAAGTAATTGTCTAGTGCACAACCTACACCATTTGGATGGAAAATTGGAAAGTAAGCATGATGCCCCCTTTTATGGAGTGGGATAACAAATTAACAACACAATCATACCTTCTTTTTGCTCCCATTGGGTCAATTCTGAACCTCAACACACTGATCAAACACACACTAACTATGTGAAAACACACTTCAAATTGTTTCTCTCATGAACATACTTTTCTCACTTGCATTACTCATTCATTTCTCAACTCACTTTCATGGCCATTGCACCACTGATAGCCTTCAACTCGGAGCCGAAATCACCCTTGTTATACCCGGTCTATACATGAATGGGTACGTTACACCAGCGTTTGTACTCGAGACTAGTCAACCCGTGCCTAGCTTTCGCGCCGGGCTCACGGTTGAAGCCGTTGAGGGAAAGTATGTTTGTTCTTTTGATGTTTTTCTTGGGGATTTTAAGGTTTGGAGCTCCTCACATTTGTCGCGATTTTTTACCTCGGAGAAATGTGTGATTAGTCTCACTTGGGACGGGGACTTGCGGTTGACGGGCCACAATGACCAAATAGGATGGCGAACCGCGACCTATGGCCAAGGTATAAAGGTAATGTTGGTCTCTTGTAGTTCATTTTTTGAAGATTCGAGTCAAAATAGGTCGGGTGGGGTTGGATATGGAATTTGGAATTTGATGGTATGGGCTGGGCCGGGCCAAGCCGGGCTAAACCGGGCTCTATTGATAATGAAATGCATTGGTGACTTGTACAGTACAAGTCATTGATTATGCATCTCAGTGTACAAGTATTTGATGTGTGCATCAATCATCTAATGTACAAGCTCCTAAGTAAAGATTTAGTTAAAAAGACTCATAAAATGAAATAGGAAATACGTTGAAGATAGAGTACTTGTCCTTGAATATGCATTGGTAAGTTGTACCATACAAGTCATAGAAGCACGCACTAGGCTACTCATAGTTCAAGTACTCGTTGGATGCAAGGGCTTTTTAAATTTATTTCAAATTAAGAGACAGTTTGATTATACTGATTGGATAAGATGTAATTAAGTCAGAAGTTGATTCAGTTAGAGGTTTTTACTGGGTAT
>BJCM01062921.1:0-14768 GCA_018326385.1 Flaveria bidentis | reverse complement strand
GGGGGGGGGGGGGGGGCAGGGAAGAGAGTCGAGTCGATGACGATCGGGAAAAGCAAACACAATTTTAGCAGTACAAGCCGGCTGGTCGGGGTTGTGCCCTTACGAGTTCTACCCCCACTACCACAAAGAACACTGCCCAGCCCCCGCTTGAGGGTATCTCCGCTCCCCAACTAAGCTGTACAAGGAGCTAGATTGTTGATGTCTTTCTTTCGCAGTGGAATAGGAAAATTGTGAGAACTTAACTTTTACTTTCTTCCTTAAACTCATAGCTCTTTCTCTTTTTCTCTTTTTAAGAGCTATATGTAACAATAGTTTTTTTATAGGCTGGAAAAATCTCTTAAATTACAAGAGAGAAAAATAGAGTGACACTGATTGGGGGGCACCTTACGTGCCAGGCGTCTCTCTAACCTGATAACTAGTATTGCCTCCACGCCCAACTCTATCAATCGCCCTCTTTTTGCAATACTTAAAAAGGAGCTTGGCCAATCTCTACCCATCTATTATTAAGCTTAATCTATAAGTTTCTTTTTTTTCATAAGAACGTTCAATAATAATTATATTTATGAAGTTTTCCAATGTCCAAATATATATAATAACTTATTCAAGCATCAACGGACAGTCTAAAGCACGTACCGTGTCAGAATAAAATTCTAGTACATATTTTGATATCCATATATTATGGTCGGGTCAAACTCATTGTTAAAATATCATCAATCAAACGACCCAAGTTAATAGATGACGAACCCGTCTTAGATATTGACTTGTTAGCCATATTTGCCCAACTTTTAGCAGATTGCATAAATTGATTGTCGGTTGAGTCCATAATGTCCCTCACTGCCTTCTCGACTCGCAACCGATCACAAGTATCTTTCAAGTCTACTCCAATTTTCCATACCTCTCCTACAAATCGACTATTCACCGGTTGGTCAGCAAAGCTTGGCCAACAAACCATAGGGACACTTGCTACTATACTCTCCATAGTCGAGTTCCATCCGTTATGCGTTAAAAACCCACCAATAGCCGGATGGGCGAGTACATCTTCTTGTGGAGCCCACTCTACTAAACACCCAATTTCCTTTGTGCGTTCTAGTAGCTCCGGTGGAACTTGAGTCTCGTCATACCCACCTGTGACTGACCCGAGGCGTCTCACCCACAAAAAAGGTTTCTTACTATTAACAACACCATACCAAATTTCAACAAGTTGTTCAACTGTCATGGTTGCAAGACTCCCTATGCTGACATAAATGATGCTTTTTGGATCGTGTTTGTCAAGCCATGATAGGCAAGTTCTATCTTCCTTCCAAACACTGTTAGAAAAATTGGTTTCTTGCGATGGTGGTGTTGTGTTAGCCATAAGGTGAGTTTTGTACAGGCTGTGGAGTGGCCCTACGGTGTAAATATTCGGAGAAAGTTTCCGAATGTGCGATAGTATGAGACTATCCAAGTTTTCAAACGTGTTGAGTATAAGACCTTGGGCTCGGGGAATCGCGTGGGCTTCTTTGATGATGAGTTTAATAACCGGGTTCGACAAGTCACTGGAACGGCAAAAGCTAGCAAGATCACGTTTTCGAATTATATGTTCTGTTCCTGAAACACTTGTTATCATCTGGTCTAGATCATTACCTAAAAGAGAAAAAAAAACACTTTTTATAAGTAAAACATTAAGTTGATACATACATTCTTCCTATTCATCAAATTTTATTTAGATATAGATTCATTTCAATCCTATCAAAACAAAAAAATATATATGGCTTTTCTTTTGTTTTTCCTTTTTAAATTATATATTATGATACGTTTATTTTATGAATTTCAATAAAGTCCAAAGCTTGGAGTTAGAATGCGCATTTTAATTTTAACGTGTTTGATTTACGAAATTTGTTAGGATTAAAGTATGAAGTCTAAAGGTAAATAATTACTTATCATTCTAAACCATTTTAGTTTAGTAAAGAATCTTCTGACGAATAATGCTTTGTGGTAGTATATTGTGATGTAATCATTATATTTTTTATGTTAAAGTGAAGTTGGATTATTTTATTGATGATGTTAATATGTTATTAAGTTAGTATCCCGTGTAGTACACGAGTTGAATAAATAAAATATTAAATAGTTTTTAAGCAAATAATTTCAAAACAAATTGTTTTTAAGTGTTATTTGTAATAATTTATTTATTATAAATTTGAAATTTAATTATTTTTGTTTCATAAGATATTTATTTTTAAAAGCCACAGGTTTTAAAATATATTGTGTTTTTTAAAAGTCTGATATTTTTTTGAAAAAAATTCTTATTTTATAAAAAAATTATTTCTTTACAAATTGGATTTGTAGAAAGATCTATTTTAAACAAAATTAAATTTGTAATATGAAAATAATTAAATAATATCATTTGTAATTAATGTAATATTTATTAGAAGAGAGAAACGAAAAAATAAAACTTAGTAGCTCTACAATTATGACATGTGACATACAAAAATCTTTTTTATTAGTATTGATAGTTTGGTAGATAATTAAATCAATTAATTGTACGTTTGAAAATCGATTTTGGTGAGTAAAAAATTTCATAAAATAAAATTCACTTAATCAAAGGAGTTTTAATTAGAAAGCATTGTAATTTGTAGAGAAATATAGAGATAGTAGTGATTGCAAGTTGACAAAAATAAATTTAAATGTAATTTAATGTATGATCGATAACTTATATACTAATATTAAAAATTATATAATCCTTAAATATTTGATACTTTGATTTGATAATCTGATAAATATATTATAATTAGATTAATTAATATATGGTTAGATGGATTTTTTATAACATTATATAAAAGGTGAAATGTTAAATGGAATTTTAGAAAGCAATACTGAAACAAAGGAAAATTTATAAATTAATAAGCCATAATACTAAATGTTAAATGGAATTTGAGTAACAATACCGTAGAAGTTGAATTAATATATGGTTAGATGAAATTTTTATGATATAATATAAAAGGTTAAATGAAAGCCATAAATTGTAATTTAAATTAGTATGAAGTATGGTAATATATTTAAATAAAATGTTTATTAGTATGGTAAGCATTTAATATTTTAAAAACCTGAAAATAAAGATGGTCTAAAAGTATGTCACGTGTCAAATTAATGGTTTAAGAGATTGACATCTGGCTTCAAAAACTTATTTTATTAGAGTTTATATATTTGCATAAAATATTTAATACCTAACACTACCCCCTCCCTCTCCTAGTGATTTTATTGACCCGAGCACCTTCTGTAATCCTCATAGAAAACTAGTAACACTAGGGTTGGAGTTTAATACCGATCCCACTCCAAAGATGAAGTGATCGATGATGACTATAATTATTATTATTATTGTAACATATTTTTTAACGGTAAATATAACTTACTCATACTACTATTAAGTTAAATCATGTCATCATTTTAATCTACTTAAAGCTCAAGTTTAAATCCAAGACCTCCTATCAGAGACGTAAAGCTTTTTACATGTTACTGGAGTACTTGATGGAGTTGATCTCCGATTACCTAAACAATCTGCCAATTTCGATAATAATGTGGTTTGATTTGGATGTATGCGACTTAGAGGTAACCCTGATGTTGAATGTTTAAAATGTATATATTATTAAAATGTAACATTTTAACTATTCATCATTAGGGTTATCTATTAACTATTAAAATGCTATAAACCATTAAAAAATAGCATTTTAATAACTATTAAAAAGTTATCAAACAACCTGTGAAAAAATACAAACACAAATTACGTTTTAAACGTTATTTCCTTTATTGAACAGAGAAGAATAGCACACCTTTGAAGGGGACATCCCCTGCTTCAATAAGCACTTGAAGATTAAAGTACGAAGTCCACAAGCAACATGGACTCACTGTCTCAAAGCAAACCACCGGAATTTCCGCCTCAATCGCGATATCGACCGCGAAGCTAAAGCAAGCATCGGGTATCAACACCGTCACCGGCCTCTCCCCTTTCCGACTCCACTTACCCGAAACCATCATATCCCGAAAAAGAGGCTTACTCACCAAATCAACACCATCCATCACTTCCATGAACCCGTCTCTAGAGACCGGTTTTTCATGCTCAACTCCATCAGGAATCGTCTCGAACCTGAAGTTCGGGTAGCGGTTGAACCGCGAGAGCACGTTGGTGTGGCGGAGAAGGGGCCAATGGATGTGTTCGGTGTTAAGGAAGGTGACATTGATGCCGGAGAGACATAGGAGCTCGGCTAACTTAAGAGCACAGTTAACGGGGCCTTGAAATGGTATTGGAAATATGAGTACATGTGGTTCGATGGTGGTTTTAGGGGTGTTTTGTTGATGAGTTTGATCCATTTTTGTATGGTTTTTAAGCTTTTGATTGTTGTTTTATCATTTATGGAGGGGGTACGAGGTTTTGGAGATCAAGAAGTTATGTATTGATGTATTAAAATGATCAAGATAATGTTTATAAAAGAAACGAGAATTATATATCTACTTGAGTTGACAAATAGCCGTATGAATTGAAGTTGGTCACGGTTATCTACTTATCTTTATTTTATTTCATTTTGTTGGCCCATATGTTTATGTTAATTATCCCAATCGTAGATGTTAAACAAACTCATAAACTTCACTATCGCGAAAGAGATGTTTCTATATAAAAGGTTAAAGGTTTATACTTTATACGTAATCAAGCAGATTAAGAGTTTCTCTAAGAAAAAATTAAACTTGGGGACTAATATAAGACAAAAACCTAATATATATCACTAAAGTTTACGCAAATTTATACATACATTTTTCTCTTTTATTAGCAACAATATTTCTATATCTTTATACAATTTGATCAATCCTACAAATATAAACCCTTTCAACCAAAACATGTTTTATCCGTCATAATGTACGTTATTGTTCCCAATTAATGGAATCGAACTCCTCAATGTACACTTTTGTCTCAAGCCGATACAACCAACCTCGAATAAGCAATAACCTCACCTGAGTACATTAACGAAACACAACCTAATCCGGAGTTTGTTCCTGAAACACAACGGAAAACGGAAAACAACTAAAAGATCGCATCGCAAGAAACTTACAAGCCAAGGGACCGTAGGGTCTCAGTGTGAGAATAGACCCCGGATAAGAACCCATTGGCTAAAAGGTGGATCGACGTGTTTGAGGACCAAAGATTGATTAACATTATTTTGTCTAATATTGTTTAAATTTACTAAAATTTCTTATGCAAAAATGACAAGGAATTCACTATCTCTTCTGGTTACAGTAAAACGAGCAACTTCTTCTTTTAAAGAGCACAATTACAAAAAAGCTTTGGATACGATATTGGGGAGGATGGATTGGTTTAATGACAATCAATCGCAAAGAGCTCGAGTTGAAAAAAGTAAAACAAAAAAAAACTCATATATAAGACTATTTAGGCTAACATTTATCATTTGATGGGACGCTATTGTGAAATGTTGACAAGACGAAATAAGCAATTAGGGAGATGTGATGTATAATTTTATTATATGTATATATTTTTTTTATTATAGTTATGTTATCCTTGAATTTTTTTAATCGTTATCAGTCTTTTATATATGTTTTATTGTTTATAAATAAGTGTTTAATTATAATATGAATTAACAATAATGATTAACTAATAACTATAAACAAAGCAAACCCATTAAACCATAATACATGTTTAGTGTGTATAAATGTGTAATTATGACCACTCACTCATTGTCTACATAATATCTAGTCAACAAAATGTTTTGATCTACACTCACTGTGTATGACACATAACCTCATACTCCAACACAAAATAGAACTAGCATATAAACACTCAAAATAACAATATATATTAAGCATTTATTAACAGGCCGACAGATTAAAGGACGTTTGGTTGGAAGTAATGTAATGAAATTAAAAGATTAATATAATTTTCAAGTAAAATTATATTAAGTGGGTAATGAAATGTAAAATAAAAGGAATGTTTCACCTCAAATTCTTTTGGTTGTGGGATTTCAAAAGTTCACATAGAGAGGAAATTTGAAATCTCAAGACCAAAGAAATTTAAGATGAAACATTCCATTGGTTTTACATTTAATTACCCACTCAAACATAATTTTATTTAAAAATTATACTAGTTTCTTAATTCAATTATATTCCTTCCAACCAAACGCACCATTAAAACCTCGTTCCCATATCTCCATCCATTCTCTATTGCATCTCTTGAGTAATTACTTTTTTTTCTTTTTCTGAACGGCAAATGTACGAACCTGCTTCGAAGGATAAGTGCTATCTTAATCGGCTTCACCTATCAGTTTTCCAGCCAAGACCGTACCCCCAACCCCCTCAGGAGGAAACTTATTGCTGAGAAAACCATCTGACTCAATTTTAAGCGATTTTTTCTCACAATAAGACTTGAACCCACGACCCCTTATTCATTTACATGTAATGGGTATCTCATTTTAACCAATTGAAGCTAAGGATCATTGGTTCTTGATTAATTACTTAGTTTCAAAATTTTCACTTTGTAAACATTAAGATTACAGTTCAGTCTCTTACTCAGATTCACGCCTTTTTCACTAATATGCATTAAGATTGCACTCTTCACATTTTCTAGAAAAAAAAGTACTTTACTAATTGACCACCAATCAACGGTTGATGTGTCATTTTCATTGTTAGAAAAATGAAAGGAGATCGAGAAGAAGTGATGTTATTATCTCATCGACTCGCACTTATAAAATTTTATAAAGTAAGAACATTTCAATAATTTTATATATTTTATTATATGTTTCTCTTTCCTTATAGAAAAACTTAAAAGAAAAAAATATTTTTTGTTGTGATATATTTTCGTTTACTTCTCCTGAAGAAAATGTCTTTGAGAACACCAATTTTTTAATTTAAAAAAAAATGTTTTCCAGCCCTCATGTCTACTCTTAAATGTTACAATTCTTTTATTTTATTAGAGATGATGTTTTGTTTTAGCTACTTTCCAGCTAATAGCTTATGTTAACAACTCATTTTGTTCCAAGTCTTTTAAATATAATTACAAGATATTCTAGAATATATAGCAATTTAATTAATTAAAAAGTTTAATTAATGTATTGTAATTGTTGTTTGGGCATAAAAGTCTTCTCTATTAATGTAATAATGTAATGAAAGCATGCATGAGAACTACAAAATATTTATGTTGAATATGTCTGATGATTCAATTTAAATTACACTATTGAAAGCATGAGAACTACAAAACGATAAGGTCCAAAGTCAACTTATAGATGGTGGCAACCTAGCAAAATGTGAGAATGTATGGACACCATAACATCCTAAAATGTCAAAAATACACAAACTTTTATAATAAGGTGCAAATCTAATATTTGACCACCATTCTCCACAATCTATGCACATGTTTTCAAAAAGTACATGCATGAAATCCTCACAACATATAAGGTGTAGTACTTGAATGTGCTTGAAAGATTTGAAGGTTGTTTAGAAGTACATTAAAACATAAACTTTCAAGAAAGTGTAATAATGAGTTTATTTAAGAAGTCATACATTCCAATACACATATTAACTTATTTTAGCTTCTAACATGCAATGTGCAATGTAACATGAGTGTTATTTCACGGAAAAAAGACAAAAAAAATGATTCTAGTACATATTTCAACATTTTTTCTTTAAGGTTGGGTTGAGTTCATTGCTAAAATATCATCAATCAACCGACCCAAATTAATAGATGATGAACCTGTCTTTGATATCGATTGATTAGCCAAGTTTGCCCAATTATTCGCAAATTCAGGAATTGCATTTTCTTTCGAGTCCATAATGTCCCTTATTGCCTTCTCAACTTCCAACCGATCACAGGAATCTTTCATGTCTACTCCTATTTTCCATACGTCTCCCACAAATCGACTATTCATTTGTTGATCCGCAAAGTATGGCCAACAAACCATGGGAACACCTTTAGCTATACTCTCTATAGTCGAGTTCCATCCAGTATGTGTCAAAAATCCACCTATGGATGGATGAGCGAGTACATCTTCTTGTGGAGCCCATTCTACTATACAACCCATTTCCCTTGTACGCTCCAGTAGCTCGGTTGGAACCTGAGACTCATCATACCCACCTGTTATAGACCCAGGTCGTCTTACCCATAAAAAGGGTTTCTCACTATTAACCACGCCATACCATATTTCAAACAATTGCTCAACCGTCATGGTTGCAAGACTCCCTATGCTTACATAAATGACTGTTTTCGCATCGTGCTTATCGAGCCACGACATACAAGATTTATCTTCTTTCCAAACACTGTTAGAAAAGGTGATTTCTTGCGATAAAGATGTCATATTAGATGTAAGTTTTGTATTGTGAAGCATGTGCAATGGACCTATGGTGTAAATATTTGGACAAAGCTTTCGCATATGTGTAAGTATAAGACTATCCAACTCTTCAAACGTGTTGAGTATCAGTCCTTGGGCTCGAGGAACTGCTCGTGCTTCTTTGACACCGAATTCAATATATGGGTCTGACAAGTCATTGGATCGACAAAAGCTAGCAAGATCCCTGCGTCGAATTATATGTTCTGTTCCTGGGACACTTGTTATTAACTGGTCGAGATCATTATCTGAGAACAACAAAGTGCACTAATTACTCTAGTATAAGTAAAACTTATATATGTACCGTTTTTATGCTTAAAGGAGTAAAATACTATTTTGGCCTTTGTGTTTCAGTTTAATTTTTTAGCCTAAAAAAATCTTTTGACATAGGAGACCATGATGTTTCATTTTATAATAATTTAACCTCAAGACTAACTCTGTTAATTTATTTTGTTAAGTATAAGAGTAATTTGAACCATTTACACCTTAGAGGTTATCTATGTGAATTACGAAGTTCTTTTAATAATTAGTGGGCTATTTATGTAATTACTCAAATTACCAAAACAACCCCCCCCCCATTTTTTCTTTTTAAATCATTTATTATTACTAGAAAAGTGCCCGCGCAATGCAGTGGGACAACTTTTTTATCCAACACGTGTTTTTAATTTTTGTTACTCTTATAGTAAATTTATAAAAGTTCATTATATTTGTTATAAGCTAAAATTTAAAACACTAAATAAATGGGTTTTGCATGACAACTTGTATATTTACGCATTAACTTATTGTACCTTATAAAATACAAATCGGTTCATTAAAAAAATTACATCAAAACGTTTAAAAAATACACAGGTTATAATTGTAGTCTTAAGAAGTTTTTAAAGATAATAGATTAAAAGATATATCTGAAATTAAAAAAAACTAAAATCTTAAAAACAAATTACATTTTTTGGTTTATGGATAGATAATGTAAACTTTTATGTAATTTACATTAAATGTAAGGTTGTTATGTAACTAATTGTAAAAACTAATATGTAAATAATGTTAAAAATACTATTTTACCCTAAAAATGATTTTATCTTATGCTTTAAAATAATTATTCTGAATTTTATGATATCTTAAAATACCCATCTCATATGTTTTATATATAATATAGATTATTGTTATTATTATTATTCAAAAAAAAACTTTAAATATAAAAATTGTACTTTTTAATGCTTGTTTTAATAAGCATCTTTTCAATTTATATTTCAAACTTTTTTTAATCATTCATTTTTCAAAGTACTTTAAATCTTTATATCATTTGTTTATTTAAACTCGTTTATTTGTTCAAAATTTGTTCATCTAAAATTTTGTCTATTAAATTAGTTATTTTTTAGAAACCTTCATTTCTTTACCACTTTTTTGAAACCTTTCTTTTTAATAAATGTTCTTTAAAAATGTTCGTTTTTAACACCATTTGTTTGCTTAAAATTGTCCGACTTTGAAATCCCTTGGATTTTTGAAATCGTTCGTTTGTCGAACTTATATTTTGTAATGATTATAAGTAAATTATAGAATATTTTATATATTCGCAACGACTATATTTCTAATGGCTATTTTTAACGACTATGTTTCTAACTGGTTAAATTGCTAACATTTTATCAAGTTAAAACTTTTAAAAATTTCTAAATTATATTGTATAATTAATAAAAGATTATAAAAAGGATCAAAATATTTTAAAAGTTTATAACTTGTACCGCGTAATTAAATGAAAGATTGAACAAATGATTTTGAAAAAGAAGTTTATAAATAACAAAATCTTGTAAATATAAGTATTTATTTTTATATATTTAGAACGTGTTTTATTAAATAATAATAATTATTATAATTATAACAGAAAACCGAAATGCCAATAAAATTTCTAACTTGTATTTTATAAAAAAACTAAAGATTTTAAAACGGTTAAAATATTTTTATTTTTATTTAAAACGGATAAATTTTGGAAAAGATGTTTATAAAAAACCAAAAGATCAAAAAGGTCGTATTAATTTATAAGAAACACATCTGAAATTGTATATTTATAAATATATTATTAAAAACTTATTTAAAGTGGGGTCGAGTTTTTCTAATTTAAATAATTACACAAATAGCTCTTTAATGTTAAAAAAAATATCCAAGTTTTGAAATAGCCACCGGAGTAAAAATGAACTAAATATCTTTGTACTTAACTCATAAAACTAACAAGTTATTTATAGATCTAAATTGTTATAAGATTTAATATTAAGATTTGACGTATTAAAAGATTCTTTTTGGGTACAAAGGGTTAATACGGCTAAATCACGTTTGTCAAAGGTTGTTGGGACCGGATTAGACCGGACCGGCCGGTCCGGACCGGGGATCGGCCACCTAGCCGGTCCGGTTTGCATCGAATCGTTTTGGGCCGGTTTCGACCTGCCGGTTCGTCCTGAATCGGTGGTCGGATCGAGAAACCGGACCGGTTTAAACCGGATTTTGTTTTTTTAAATGAGTATAAATGGGGTGTTGAACCATAAGATAGTGTGTTGGATATAAAAATATAGTTAAATTTTGTATATATAACTATAACATATTAAAATACATTTATAAATTATTTATATTTAATTATATATAACTATAGATATAATATAGTGTGTATATATAATTATGACGTCATTCGGTTCTTAAATCCGGTCCGACCACCAAACCAGTAAGACGTCGGGTTCAAAGTCCGATCCGATTCTAAAGTATTGCGTCAAAGTGCTAATTTACTCTAAAATACTATGGAGATTTTAATTAATTTTAGTCAAGCATCAAAACAAAAATATGTATATTTTTTATTTTGCATTTGGCATTTCAAGAATGGAATTTGAATTTCATCTCTAACGGCTTTGATTTGTATAATCTTTTAAAATTGAAACATGAATTCCGATGGTAGGTGGTGGTATAGAGAGATGAAGAACTGAAATTGGAATAAGTTGACTCAACTATAACACAGATTTTAATATTTATTCTATTATATTTGAATAACCAGAACGGTTTTTGATTATTTATTTGTATCAACAAAGACACATGCCCAATAAAATGCCATTAAGAGCTCTATAGGATCTAAGGATAATTAGCTTACTATTATTTTAAACAACAGAAATTTTACTCTAATACCATATAATCTTAAGCTATAAAGATTTAAACTAACATCATTTATAAGTTCCTCTTAATAATAAAAAGTGAAGATAATATGTTAAATGGGAAGATAATATGTTGATTAAATGGGAAGATAATATGCTGATTTAACCGTAAGAAGTGCGTGTAGCCTATTGACATGATCAATGTATGTAAGAAATACATCTCTTTTCGTATGATCAAAGAGTTTAAATCCAAATAATAGATGTAAAACTCAAAATATGATTATAGAGTATGCATGAGTTAGTCGTTTTAAAAAGAAATGTTTAGAAATTAAAAATGAAGATAAACATACCTTTGAAGGGGACATCTCCTGCTTCAATAAGAGTAGGAAGGTTCAAATACGAAGTCCACAAGCAGCATGGGCTTAGAGTCTCCAAACAAACCACCGGAACCCCGGCCTCTATCGCGATATCGACCATAAAGCTAAGGCAAGCCTCGGGTATCATCACCGTCACCGGCCGCTCCCCATTCCGACTCCCCTTACCCGTAACCATCATCTCCCGTAAAAGAGGTTTAGAGACCAAATCAACAGCATCCATCACCTCCATGAACCGGTCTCCAGAGACCGGTTTTTCATGCTCGAGACCATCAGGGATGGTCTCGAACGTGAAGTTGGGGTAGCGGTTGAAGCGGGAGAGCACGTTGGTGTGGCGGAGGAGGGGGCGGTGGATGTGTTGGGTGTTGATGAATGTGACATTGATGCCTGAGAGACATAGGAGCTCGGCTAACTTTAGAGCACAATTAATGGAGCCTTGAAATGGTATGGGGAATATGAGTACATGTGGTTCGATGGTGGTGGTTTTAGGGGTGTTTTGTTGATGAGTTTGATCCATTTTCGTATGGATTTTGATTGAGCTTTGTGTTTTGGATGTTGTATGAGGTTGTGGAGATCCAAGGAACTTATGTAATACTAAGATTATAAAGACAACTTAAAGCCGTTAATTATGGATTTAGTCCTTATACTTTTAAAATTGGGGATATAGTCCTTGTGACTAGCACTGCAAACGAATCAAACGAACATGAATGATGTATTGTTCGTGTCTGTTCATTAAAAAATAAACTTATTTATAGAAAGTTAACGAACACTTACCGAATGAGTTTTTTTTGTTCTTGTTTGGTTATTAAGAAAATGAGCAAGTTGATGAACTGTTCACGAACATTTATTGAACACAAACGAATACAAGCAAAAACAAATGAACACAAACTAATGTTCATGAACATGACGTATACAAAAAGTGTTCATGAACACAAATAAATATATATAAATGATCGTATACTTTTTTAGAATAAAATTTACATTTTTATCACAAACATTATACAAAATCCACCAAAATAAATAAATACTTAACATAAATATAAAAAAATACTTAATAACATAAATGAACACACTAACGACCATAAACGGATGAACATAAATATAAAATGAACATATTATCGAATGTTCACAAACAGAAATGAAGAAACGTGGCTTATGTTCATGTTCGTTAATTCGTTTAACTAAACGGATGAAAATTTATTGTTCGTGTTCGTCAATTTACTAAACAAACAAATATAAACGAACTTCCCGTCGAACGGTTCACGAATTGTCTGCTGAACGTTTGGTTCGCTTGAAGGCCTACTTGTTACTATTATGTTTGCTTTCATGTATGGCAAATATCTTCACCGATGTATGCAAAAGGTAAAAAGATTATCATCAATGTGGCTGAAGCCATAGCATATTTGCACGAGGGTTTGGGTTAAATCATCATTAGAGCGTATTGTTTGGAGAACGGATATATGACGGTGGCTAGGGTTATGTGTGTTATTAAAAAGGTATTTATATTTAACGATAAAATCATAAAAGTGCACCTCCGATCAACTTAACATAAACTTAAAAATCATCCCGGAAAACAAACATGATAATTAAGGACAACTAGTATTAAGCCCCCACGTTACGACGGGGTGTAAAACCGTGCTAAGTAGCACCAGTGGCTCACTACTGTCAGTGATCACCAAAACCCATAAACTCGTATAGAAAAAAAATAAAAGACAAAAAAATAAATTGAAAGAAAAGCAGACATAGAAATATTGGACCACGTAGACGAAACGAAAAACATATAAAACAGTAGGACCAGTGCGTTGTGACAACGTCATTAAAAGGAGAAAATAAGTGTACAAATGTCAAATCACACACATAAACGGTGGTGTGTTAATTCGTAACATTTAGACTTAAACATAAAATGCAACATATGTAAATATAAAAAGTATAGATGTCCTAATTTGAAATTAAAAATTATTGGAACTAAATTGTCAAATATATAAAAGCACTGGGTTAAAACGAAAAAGTTAAAGATTATTATAAAAAAAGACGGGTACAATTCATTTAATAGCATGATGTAACAACTATGATCCATACAAAACTTACAAATTAATATTATATAAAGATTTAAAAACTCGACACCCAACAATTAAAAAAAAGATGCGCATATCTCGATTACTTTCAAAACTACAATAGCTAATTGAAGAGGACGAAAAATTATATATTTGAGCTTTCCCAATCGAATACCTATTAACATTTTATGTATTTCATATTGTTAAAGCCCAGACATTAATATTGTCTTATCAATGAAGGAACCTGTACTGAACTTGTAAAATTAGTTATTAGGTTTGGTTTTATTTGGACACCCACAAATTTTAAATCAACACCCGTTGATCCTATACGCCGCGTATGGGTCCATACGCCGCGTATGGGTCCATACGCCGCGTATGGGTCCATACGCCGCGTATGGGTTCTTACGCCGCGTATAGGGTCGACTGACACGAGATAAAACATACCCTATACGCCGTGTATGGACCCATACGCGGCGTATAGGGTATGTTCTGACAAGACCCGTGTCAGACTCGTGTCCGGGTGGCTATACGCCGCGTATGGGTCCATACGCGGCGTATAATTTTCCCAAATTTTTTCTACAAAGTTTCGATGTATGGTGAAGAACCTATACGCCGCGTATGGACCCATACGCGGCGTATAGGTTAGGATGTTTTTTATATATTATTGTGGGTATAAAAAATTTTGTCGTCTTTATTTTGTACGTTAAGGTTGACACTTTGCGTTTTAGTTATATTTTGTAACATATTAATCGATAATTTTAAATCTTAGTTAACAAATAAAACATATAAAATAAAACAAACATTAAATGATAATATAAATAAATAACGAAGTTTTAATACATAACAAAATAAAAGTACAAC
>BJCM01062920.1:0-18465 GCA_018326385.1 Flaveria bidentis | reverse complement strand
TTACTTAAATATACTTTAAACAATAAAAATGTCGAATCAATTATAAATTATGTGATTGGGAAGTGATGGTTTTCACAGTTTTCATTTGATCTCTCCCCTATATATATATATATATATATATATATATATATATATATATTATATATTAGAGTATATTACACGGACAGTCCCTGGGGTATGCACGTATTGCAATAATAGTCCCTACTTTCAATAAATTACATATTCATGCCTGAACTAGGCCAAGAGTGCGCGATGACAGTCCCTAACACTAACAAAACTTAACTTGCTCAGTTAAGTTTATGTAAAAATACCAAAATACCCTTACTTTTAAAATAGAATTACTCCAAATAACCTACTTTTAAAAATACCAATATACCCTTACTTTTAAAAATACCAAAATACCCTTACTTGCTCAGTTAAGTTTATGTAAAAATACCAAAATACCCTTACTTTTAAAATAGAATTACTCCAAATAACCTACACCATCATCTTCTTCATCTTTTAGCCTACCCACTACACCCTTTCATCATCTTCATCACTCACCCTACACCACCACCATCCTCTATCACCTCCTCCACCATTAAACCATCGACCCTCCACACCTTAATCATCACCATGGTTGTCTCAACCTACCATTAACACACCACCAAAGCAAACTGCACCCTTAACCCACCACCTCCCACCCACCTCACCATCATTGTAGCAGCGGACGGCATGTCACCATCTTCCCAAATCACAAAATAAAACCTCCTCCATTTCTATTGATGTACAATCAATGAACCACCCGTGTTTGCACGATTGTGACCTATTTGAATCAGATCTGTGAATCAATGGTGCCCAGTATCACGTTTACCTTATGGTGTAACCAAAATGGCGGGGTTTGTCGTTTATGGTGGTGGTGACGGGCTGGTGGTTGGATGTGGTGGTGGGTGGTTGTGGGTTAGGATTAGTGAAGAAGATGAAGAAAAAGAAGATCATGGAGGGGAGTGGTGAGTTAAGATTGCAGGTGGTGACGGTGGTGGTGAGTTGAGGGTAGAGGCGGCGGAGGTGGTTGGTTAAGAATAGAAGCGGCGGCGGTGGTGGGTTGAGGGTATAGGCGGTGGCGGTGGCGGATTGAGGGTGGAGGCGGTGGTGGGTGTTGAATGTGAAGAAAAAGATAAAAAGGGTATTTTGGTCTTTTTAAAAAACTAACTAAAAAACTTAACCTAAGTTAGTTTTAGGGACTGTAATCATACACTCTTGGCATAATTCAGGCCCACATCTGTAATTTATTGAAAGTGGGGACTAAAGTTGCAATACGTGCATACCCCCTGCAATTTATTAAAAGTGGGGACTAAAGTTACAATACGTGCATACCCTAAGGACTGTTCGTGTAATTTACTCTATATATTAGTTACTATTATTGTGTTCTATGGTCTAGGTGTTTTTCGCCTTGAGGGAAGCCTTATAAGACTAGTTATGTGCTTTTTTGTAATTTCATAGTTGTCAATAGTAAATAGTGACAAGCCACCTACATGCTACGTAGCGAATAGCGGTAAATAGCGCCCGCTATATCGTGTTTAGCGATAAGGTAGTAGAAACTTTAAGAAATGTTCTACATTCGATATAACATGTTTAGCTATGAAGTAGTAGAAAATTTAAGCGAACACCACCCAATTAGCTAAATAACTCTATTTGGGTCGATTTTACCTTGTCTATATGCTATGTAGCGCTATAGCGGTCGCTATAGCCGCTATTGACAACAAGGTGTAGTTTATGCATAATTTCAAACAATATAGATTGTAACATTATTATATAGATTACAATCAATATACGTGTCCTTTTTGGTCTGATAATTCTTGCAAAATCATAGGTGCTTAGGTAGTCAAAGGCGCAAGGCGCACACTCGAGACAAAAAAGCACAATGATAAAAATAAAAATAAAAATATATGACAGGTAGAACAAACTGATACTACAAAATATAAATATGAACCTAATGCTTGATAGACCATGCGACTTTGAATAGCTAGATTTGACTAATAATAGTGAGAAATGGTTAAAAAGAAGTATTTGTGGGCAAACTTCAGGAAATAGAAATGAACTTTACACTTTTTTCCTAATAGCAGCAAATAATTTTAGGTTACTGAAACCAACCTAAATTTTGTTATCAATTTTAGCAACTTGCCTCATTTTAGCTAGTTACCATAAACTGCTGACGTGGCACTAGTGCAAAAAAAATATAATGAAAAGAAAAAAATAGAAGATTAAGATGCTTACAATGATTTTTTGATAATTGATAAAAAAATATATATATATTTAAATTCAAAAGAGGCTTACCTTTCAATAATAATGTCAACATCTGACTTGCTCTCGGACCCACGCAATAAAACTCTAGTAAGACTAAGTATATCACGATAATCACCCTTTTCACGTGCTTCAAGATATGGATTGTCATTAGAAGGTAATAAATATCGATTATCAAATGCTAATTTTCCTTCTGATTCAAGTCTTAAACAAATAATAGCCATTGCATATGCAACGCCCCCGAATCCTGTGTGTGACACAAAAAGATAAGACCCTGCACAACTGCACAAGCATCCACTTTAGCGCTACAAAATTTATTTTTAAAAAGCAAGTGCAATGCAAAATTCATATTCTATTGACATATGCAATGCACATTTTTAACCTCTTAATGCAACATACTTGCCAATTTCTTACCAAGTTATGCAATTTGTAACCATTTAGTGCAACATAGTTACGCTCTCATACCATTTATTGCAGCATAGTTACATTTTTGTGCCATTTAATGCAACAAATTGCATACTTCGGTAAGAAATGGTAAGTATGTTGCATTAAAAGCTTAAAAAAGTCTGTATTTTAGCACGAAATAGAAACAAGCTTGCACTTTCTACTATTTTAGCAACCAACTTAAATTCAGAAGAAAATAGATAAACGTTTAAAAAGTATGTTACTATTTTGTGGTGCTGCTTGCTGACATGCCAGCAGTCGCACCATATGCGAAAGAAACTTGAGGGAAAAAAACTACTTAATCAAATTATCTACAAGTTCAATAAACAGCCTTCTCTTAAGTTATATTTGAAAATAATTATTAAATATCAAACTATATTATACATTAGAATGACAAACAAAATGCCATGTCAGCAACTTTTGAAAAATTAACAAAAATTGTATGCTATCGGTTTTACAGGTCATTCATTGCTAGTTTGCTACAGTAGAAAATAATAAATTTGTTGCTACAGCCAGTAATAAGTTGTAACTATTTTGCTAAAATCACTAATAAAGTTCATGATCATTTTATTTTACACACGACTTAAAATTGATTTCTTAAAAATTGGGAAAAAGTTTAAACTTTGTTTCTATGTCATGCAGCTTCCCTAAAAAAGTAATGTTGCATATATCCACAAATAGTGATCCGTACATTGCATTTTATTACCGTTTTCCCTTTCTATATCCATATATGCATCATGGTTAAAAATATATATTAATAAATTTACTTACTTGTCCATACAATTCTGAACTGCATCAACATCAGAAGGTAAGGCTTCCCTCTCTCTAGTCAATGGTATCCTTTTGTACGCTATATCATACCCATCATTTCTCAATGCAGAATATACTTCTGTAGGTGTTTTTACATCTTCTATAAATATATTTTCCCAATATCCTACTATACTTGTTTGATCTAACGTGGGGTTATATTCTTCACGGTGTAAAAGCATTCTACCGCCACATTTTTTAATTTCTGATATGATATCCTCCTTTAACCGAGCCTCCATATGTTCTACCTGCATACATTTCAGAAGCAAGCATGTTGAAAACAAATTCATTTATTTACTTTCTTTTGTAGAGGCTGGAATTTTAACCCATTTAGTTAGGTATGGGTCTAAGTTGGGTTTTCTTTTATATCAAACAGATCAAGTTCAAAGAAACAGCTAAAAGAGAACAATTTAATTGGATCAAACAGATTAAAAGTTGCCCAAAGTTGCTTGTAACGTAAACCTTCTAAATCAATTTATTCAAGGATTTAGATTAATACAGTAATAATATTATTTTTCGTGATTGGAATCAACAACTTTTGAAAAAGATAGCCATCTATAAAAAAAGATTATTAAAAAAGGAAAAAAAAGTGGGTCAACCCAACAAGATTTGGCTGGTTTTGACCTGCGTTAAAATATGTTTCAAAAGGAGGTCATTTAATCTCAAATGGGTTGAGTGAAAGATCATAGCTAAAATGGACAGAAAAAAGGGTTATACAAGTTTAAGTTTTAAATGATGAAATATTTTAGGTGCATACAACCATCTTCAAATTGGTTTATAAAAATCTTGAAATAAAAAAAAAAACGTCTGTTGTAAATCCAACCCAACATACAAAAATGACATTTTAAACCCAAATCTGTTTTGACATGTAACCCAATCTGCCCGACCAGCCCATCCTGCCATCTCTACAATTTCTTGGTTTAAGTTCAACACTATAATAAAGACGCACCACTGAACCAGTAATCCCCACATGTTTGAGTGTGTCTACAGGTTTATTAAGTTCCCTAAGAACGAAAGGTGTGCCATTGATGTATACAACAGCTTCTTCCCGTAAATCGGTTACTATCACTTTTTGAGGATCGTTTTCTTCTGAAGGGGGTCCAGGTTTGGCACCTAAATAAGTTAGCATCTCTTTGGCACCAGCAATTGTTGGAGTTGCCATAGAATACACAGGAAAACCATCCACCTGAAATAAAAAGAAAGAAAAAAAATCTTGTAAATGCATTTTTGCCAACTCAAGAATCTAAAGGAATTCCAAACAGAGTAGGGGTAGCAACTTTGACCAATTTACTTCTGAAATGGGTTGAAGTCACCCAACGTACATGTTTAATGCATATAACCTCCATATCAGTTATTCAAAGACTTGTAATATTATTGTAATGGTATTGTTTTAGTAATCACAATTAAAGCCTTAAATATCAAAAATCGAGTTTGCGGGTCAACCAACCACATTAAAATATGACATTTTCTGATCTATCCTGTTTTGGCCCATTACACGGCCCACCTAACCCACCCATCTTTTTTCACCAATAAATACAAATAATAATGATAATAAAAATAATAATAATAATAATAATAATAATAATAATAATAATAAATGAATTAATTAATTAATTAATTAATTAATAAATACTCAATATGGAAGCCAATGTGCCTAGAAAACCAAATCCAGACATTCAATTGGTGTTAATAATGTTCTTATTTTAGGTTTAGTTAGATTATTCTCATTAAACAAATAACCCTCATAGCACAAAGAATAAGCGTTTTTATATATGATACCTAAACCAGATGTTCCACCCTTAAAACAACACAAATCTAAAAACCACAGGCAGAATTTCCTTCGCCAAACTATAGTTATTGTTCTCTATTTCTCTCCAACGCCAAACTAACTACTTATTTTTACTGCCTGGTCCAGGAGAAGTTAATTATATTAAGGCTTAATAGAGATGTTAGAAGTGACCTACTTGACTCCCAAAAGTCAAAATCCGACTCAAGGGAGAAAAATCTTACCGTTGTTTTCATCATTAAGATGAATCCGGTGTCCGCCACTGCTTTGCTCGCTATAAGAGAGTGAACAGTGGGATTACATCCTTCACAAACAAAATTAGAACTGGCTTATCTTAGACATACTACATAATTTTGTGGTTTCATATTTAGTTATAAATTTAATTCTCCAATTTCTTATCAACACCAAGTCACGTCTCATATTACCTTATAAACATGTGGAGCACCATGAATTTGTATATGACTAGAAGTTCTTTGACCAGGAAAGAAGTACATCTTGAGTATTGACCCCTTCCCTAGAACTGAACCACTGCGCTTTTTAACCATGCATTCCATCACAGCATCACCATGTTGGGACTCTTGTGGAGCTCTTAATTCTCCCTAAAATAGAATATATATCAAGTTTATGCAAAAAGGTAAGCTTAATAGGAAATAGGACGCAATACTAACATGTTTGATTATATATGAGTTGATTTGGATCATGTTTAACTTCTAATGGGTCAAATCAGAATTAACCTAACAGGAAACAGGCCCCCTAAACTCCAACGGTCGAACAGATAAGATCCATAAAATTAGCATAAAAGAAAGCAAGTCTCATGGCTTAAAAGTCGCCAAAGTGTACTTTTAACGCGTAGAATCTCCTAAATCATTTGATTTTTTTAAATATATTATAATTTTTGAAATAACTTAACTTTTGTGATCATATTTGTGAAGGCCATCCAAGTATTCAACTTTTCTCATCAAGGTCACCTACATATTAAAGCTAATATCTAGGCAAACCAAGTATGTATCTTGTTTCATTTTATACCGTTTTCAACCAAAATCATCACAAAAGAAGAAAATGCCCTTAGCTGTTTTAAGACAAACTTTGACAAGTTGCCAGTATGTTATAGGTAAAAATTGTCTTTTTTAATAGTTTTAAGGACAATTTTCAATCTCAAGTATTTTTGGATGGAATTAGTGCAAGTGAAAATAGATGCATACTTGGGTGCCCTATATAGTGGTTTCAATACATGGTGGCTTTTATGAAAAAAGTTGAAAACTTAGGTTGCCTCCTTGTACATTATTCCAATTGTTTATAAAAAAGGGCATACCCAATTCTGACATACGTACTTACCCTACACTTTGTGCAAGAGGTTGTTTCCCACGGCAGGTCACAAAGCAACAACCTTACAAGTTTATCCTAATTATTTATACAAATTTCAAATTTTGGACACATTGTTTTGGGCCAATACACTAAATATTTATGAAAAGTTTTATTTCTAACAGGTCAATTTGGGTCACATTTTATTTATAACAAGTGGATCAGGTAAAATCAATTTAATTAACATAAAGGGGAATAGGTTACGCGTCACAAAGTGTATTTCTAATGTAAAATCTCCCAAATTATTTTATTCACATAATGAGATTTATATTTGAAAAAACAGACTTTTGTGATATATATAGCACGTTAGATATTTATAAAACTTTATAAAAAATTTGGACACAAGTATTTCAGGCCACCCAATCCGCCCAACACGCCTGTGCGGCTGTGCATTTGCCATCTCTACCATGAAATAACTTAAGAAATGATGTTTGAATGAGTATACATACGGGAACAGTAAAAAATCTTCCAGGTCTTAATCTTATGGACCATTTCATAGCTTGAACTTCAGGTCGTTGATGTAACCAACTTTTAAAAGTAACCCTAGATTCCCCTTGTTCACAAAACCCATCAAATGCTTCACTTCCAAGATATGCTGAAAATGCAATTAACCGAAAATACCGTTCTAAATACTCAGCACCACGGTTCAATGCCACCCTTCGTTCTCTTGGTTCAACATGCTGTTGATTAAATATTTTTCTATATTGGAGTACAGCCTGGCGAATATTTTGAAGTGCCGAACACCTGTCAATAACTGCATCTAATGCTTCTCGACACTCCACGCCGTTATCAAAAAAGCTAGTTATTTTCCATAACAAAAGAATGTCATTTATACCAAATGCATGAGTTGCATTGGCTTGTGTTCTGCTTTTAGATGCACAATCGGGCCCACTTTCATCACCACTTGATGACCCATGGTCTGACTCACCTCCACATGCCATGTCATCAGTGAGGATTTTGATCGGTCGACCGTAATCGATTCGAAGTTTCACAAGGCAAGCTATTACCGTGCCGGTAGTTGTTCTGCCTCTACCCATCTGAGGAGACGACAAAAATAGTAAGAAAAATAAAGGAATTATGCTTTCTTAAAGAACACATTAAATACATCTGTTACCTTTTGGCACTAAAAATATTGATTTATAAAACTTTTAATTCTTCCATACCTTGATATGGATACTTACGCTAATGGATAGATGTAAGAAACACCCTATAGACTTTTACTTTTTTATTCAGTCAAGTCCAAGGATAAACATTTAACCTTTAAGCTAGTTACATGTTGAAATGACTGTCATGTCAGCTATTTCCACGGATTTGGATATAATATTTGATTAGACATGTTGATGTGGACATAAAACATGAAAACATTTATTCATGCAATAAAGTCAGTATAGAGACTTGTTGTAAAAAAAGGTGGCAGTGTATAAGGTTTTATAACATTAGCCCTAAAAACTTTACCTGTTATGGGCCAGAATTTGTTGGTAAATGGGACATTTTCGATAAAGATTAGTAAATAGATTTATTCGTGCAAAATAAAGGTTCATGGGGTAATATGTGAAGAAAATGGAATTTCATAGGATTTCTTTCTGACATTTTCCCTAGAATAATTGTAGCTTAGAAAAACTACTAATCATAGCACAGCTTAAACAAAATAATGTTGTTTACATGGTGTAACGTTTAGAAACGAGAATCAAGACTATACCATATTACCAAGGACGTGTACAATCATCAAAAGGAAGTTCTTCAAGGCAATTGCATATATCCTTATCCTTCTAAACATTCAAAATTTCATACACACACACACACACACACACACACATATATATATATATATGTGTGTGTGTGTGTGTGTGTACATTTATATAAAAAATCATTTGATACAAAACCAATATTAAGTAGATGATTGAGAGAACCACAGAAACATGTATGTAATGCTAGCTACATAAACACATGCCCATGTTGCTTTAGCTATGGTACCTTATTATCCACTTTTCTCTCTCATATGTAGCTAGCCCTAAATATGCTTATGTGGTTCGCACACTTCTCTACTTAAAATTGGTTCTGTAACGAACACACTCCGATGTGTGTATATCTTTCTATATTCCGTAATAGCATATTCTCCTTTCAACCACTAAAAATATAATACTATCAGCTCCGTCGTAAATATATAGTTGTTACTTATAAAAGCCTACTTTACTCAACAAATACAAACAACATTGTGGGCTGAGATAACTCTTAGCAATAACAATGTTTTCCTATTACAGCTAGTTCTAACAAAATGATTATATCCTTCAATAATGAAATTAGAAGGATATATATGAATTTTTGAACTATCACTTGACATACTAGTGTCTAAAGTTTACATAAAATTAGATATATACCTGACAATTAAAAACAAAAGCTGTATCTTTGGATGCAGATGAAATATTAAGGGCCAATATGTCAAAATCTGAACTTTTGGGGGCTTTTCCATCAGTTATAGGTACACGTGCATATTTAATAGGGAACCCATCGGCTTCTAATGATTTGAAAACCTCCAATGGGGTCTGGACTAAATCTTTGCTAACATGCTCCCAAGAATCAAATATTTTTCCATCTTCGGTTTCGTGAATAACCATAATATCACCATCATAACGTTCAGATTCTTTTAAGATATCTTCTTTTAATCGAGCTTCCATTCTCTCAACTCTTTCACGGTCAATTCCCTACATGTGAACATTTTTAAGTATCAAATTCACTAGTCCCAACAAGTGATTTAATGAACACAATAAATAATAGTCATTTTGACAAAATTATCCTTTATATCATACGAAAAAGACCAAAAAGATATTTGTAAATGTAAGTGTAAATTTTTCAAAATAGATTTGGTTATGTAAAAGTAACTTTCTGTTGTGCATATACCACCTCCCAAAATTTAAGAGTAAACTCTAAAAAACTATGCATCTGGTTGAACCCTTTTTCCAGAAAATAGTCCCATGACTTCTAATTTTGCCTTTTCTGGTCTCACTAAATAGGTTCAGTTGGACCCTTTGGTTCAAAATCCATCATGATTGGCAATGACCAAAATGCCCTCATCATGTTCAACCGCTGTTATTTTTTCTTATGTTTTTATCAGGAACAATATAAATTGCCTTTTGATGATTAGGGTTTGATTTTAACATATTTTGGGTTTTGGATTTTATGATTCGCACACCGTATTTGGGCAATTGACTGAAATACAATCATCATCTTAAACCTATGCTTTTTTATATATTTTGCATTATTATTTTCTTTAAAGCAACCTATTCCCTACCTATAGCTTTGCCATGAGTGGGATTTTACTGGGTAGATTTTTTTTAAGCACAACTGGTAAAAATACAAACACTAAATTAAAACTATTTAGGGACGAAAAGATAAAAATTAGGCTCATGGGACCGGGAATAGAAATCAAAGCACATGGATGATTTTATAATTTAGTCTAAAATTAGTGAAAGAGATGAATAGAGTACCGTATACTCGAGCATGTTTTTGTAAGGCCTTTCAACCTCACGAAGCACAAAGGGTTTCCCATTTATGTAAATAAGGGGTTCTTCTCTCATGTTATGCCAAAACACAGGTCTACCCTTTTTGGAACTACCAATCCTTTGAATAACAGATTTAATTCCTTCAACAGTTGGATTTGCAACACCATAAACAGGAAAACCGGGAATTTCTCTAAAATTAGGTGCACCCTCTACTCTCTCAGGTAAATTTGGTTGTTGACAACCTGGACAATGATCACTTTTAAGAACAGTTTGACTTCCCAAAACCTCCCCGGTTCTTGAAACAGCAACGATGCCCAACTCACGAGGGTGGTGACCATCACCAGATTTGTTTATTTTGTTCAACGGTTTTAAATTTGCATTACCAACTGCACCCATTGGGTCCCGCCTCAACAACCTTTTACAGATACAATAACATAACAAGTATAAGAACGTAAAAAACCATCCAGTTTTTGTAGACATAAGCATACTTTTGAAAATAGGCAACAGACTATTGAAAATAGTCCAATTTGTTAATTATACCTTTTGATGTCCCAATCTGGTAATTAAAATTATGGCAAGTATGGTAAATAACTTTAAGTATCGTTTTGGCCTGATCTAAAAGTTATGTTTTTCGACCCTATTAAGTCAATATTACTAACATTATAATTAACAATAACATATTACACTGATTTAATCACCAGGTCAAGACATAAAGAGAGATTACACCAAAGTGGACCATATTTTGCCCATAATCTTAATAGTTAATTTACTAATCACCATATTAGCCTACTTTAATACTAGGTTGAGACATAAAAAAGGTAATTATACCAAAGTGGACCATTGTGAAGAGTGGACGCTTTTTTGCCCATATTTGGTTATTTTTATTTACATAACATAGAAAAGTACAATCATCAAAGTGGACCATAGTGAAAATTTGTTGCCACTGATCATTGATGAAAGTTGTGTAATAGAAGTCTACCCAAACACAGAACTGAGAATTTGTTACCTGCGAATGATGGTATAAAGCTCTGGTCTTGCTTTCATCCAATCATAAAAACTAGAATTTGAAGGGGGTCTCTTGGTATGAATATAAACAGCAAAGCAAATGAGGTAGTAATATCTTTCAAGATATTCAACAAAAAAAGAAAGCAATGCTGCCCTCTTCATTTCATCAGGTTGTCTCAAAATACTATTTCGATATGTAGCAATTGCTTCACGTAGATTCTGTTGCACAACCAAAAATGCATGCTTGGTTTGTTATTTCACAACCAACAACTGCTAGAGAAGTTTATCATGAAATCAGATGAGGGGATAACAGAAAGAAACCTGCATGGAGGCACACTTGTCTATTACTTTGTCCACCTGCCTTTTGCCTTCAACGCCACCCTAAAAGCATGAAGAAATTATTCAGACCTTTTCTATAGAGAAGGACAAAACAGCTCAAAAGCAAAAGCTGCCGTGAACTGACCAAAAATGGTCATAAAAAACCCTCCCAATTAGGACAGCCACATCAATCCTAACCCCCAGCTGAGGTCCAGCTTGGAAACTGCCCCAAATCAGTTAGAAAACAACTTAAAACCAAAAAGAATCCAAAATCGTCCTAAAATAGTTCCTCAGCTTTTTGAGCATTTTGCAAAAAAAAAATTACTTTTCGAGTTTTTAGTCCTTTCTTGACACCAACAACTAATATCCTGATTTTAGAATTATTAACTTTATTCCAAGGTATATAAAAGATAACTGATATTTTGTTGTGATTTTATTAAAAATTATTTTCACTGAAGTAACAAATGATAAATGTTTCTTAAAATATGGTTGAAATTGTAACTTTTAGAACAAAAAGAATTGGTCTGGGCAAAAACAAAACTGGACAGGACCTAAAAAGTGGACTTTCGGGTCCTAAAAGAAATGAGAATGGAAAGGACAGAAACCAGTTCTGGACCCAGTCTTTTCTGGGGCAAAAAATAGGCTTGTCCAGTACAGGTTAATTTTTACAACAAATCTACCCTACTCCTAAACTACTCCAAATTATTCTACCCCATGCCGATGAACACCTGTCATCTAAAAGGCAAGAGCCTCTACCAAGTGGGCTAGTCCAACATTGTTTGTCCAGTACAGGTTTACACAAGTCCTTGGCCATAATGAGAATTATTCTGCCATAATCAATGCATACCTCTAATACTCGAATTAAGCTTCTTATGACAGTATATTCCCCTCTGCGAAGTGCCTCCTCTGTATTTAGCATAGTGTCGATAGCACTTGACCCACACACAGAAACTCTTCCAATTGAATTTGTCCTTGGGATGCCTAACAATAACATAGAAATAAATAAAATTGAAGACTACTGAGAGGCTCTGCAAATGCCAACCCATATAAAATTGTAAGCATGAGATGATAAAAGTGAGTTTGAAACCAAAAAAATGTACCCGAGGCTCCAATACGGTTAAAATAGATCAATGTAGCAACCACCATTCCTGTGGTAGTTCGCCCCCGTCCCATTTGGCAATTAAATATGATCTCTGTTTTTAAATCAGCTCTGGATATTCGATCAACCTAACCATAAGAAACCAAACTAATAATTTCCATTCTAAGCATATGGTGGTGAGACCACTGTTATGTACAAATGGCATAATGCACTTTCAGCATTTAATAGGCACATGTCATGTGAAATGTTAAAATCATGTGCTGCAATAAATGCATTCCATGTTACACTGTACAACTGCTGCAAATTGACATAATATGCAAAAAATAATAGAAGACTAAGTGTTCTTTTACATCTGTAATGTAGCAAGATGAACCTAATTAAAGGGTGAAAGGTAGTAATCAACTTTCTATGAAACTATATGTGAGTATTTTTCATCAGGCAATGAGCCGTATTCTAGGATAAAAGACCAGAAAAAAAAACTAGATAAACTGGAAAACCGAAAACCAAAATATATTCAAATCATTATCTAACAATAAAGCCAAATCTTGAAAATAAGACATACCAATGTATCAAAATCGTGTTCCTTGGGTGACTTTTCATCTGTTACTGGAATGCGTTCATAGTCAACAAGGAATTGATTCATTTGTAGTTCCATGTACACCTAAAACATAGAAAAAATATATATACATAAAATAATTATATTAAAATTTCATTTTGTTCAGATAGAGAAGAAGTGGTACTACTAAACCTGTAGTGGTGTTTTCACAGAGTCGGGTGTAACAGGCTCCCACTGGTCCACCATTTGACCATCTGGAAGTTCATCAGTTACTAGGATCTTATTTCCATATCTGTTTAGTCAATTAGGCAGACATAATATATGATAACTAAGAATGAAAAATGGCTATACATAATACCCATACACAGAAAAATAATAAATTAAAAAATCAAAAATAATACCTAGCAGCTTCTAGCAATATGTCCTCCTTCAAGCGGTCTTCCATTTGCTCCACCCTTGCCCTATTGATACCCTATTCATTAACATATGGCACATCGCACCACATTATTATTATTGTGAAAAAAACTACTATAATGAACGGACCATCAAATTTTGTACGTTCTTCTATCCATCTTCAAACTTCTCTCAAACACAAACCCTAATGTTCATTTCCCCAATTTTTTCCTGAGTACTATGTTTGAAAGTTCTTAGGATAGTAAAGATTAGTTTCAGGATGAAATTAACTCTGTTCAGTTTTATTTGATCTCATATCTAAATACTGTTGGACCAACTTCAATATGTATGCATCAGAACACCAAACTGGTTGAACTTTTTGGTGCAACACTGCTCACCACATAATTTTTTTATAACTCGTGTATTTATTAAAAAACTAACATAAAAAGTAAAGTTGAATTACAAAAAAAAACCACAAAAAATATATCATTAAAACAATCTCATTCATGCCTTTAAAAAATGGCTACCACATTAAGTATGGTTTCTAACTGTTCTTATTATTCATTTATGCTTGTCATTAACAAGTTGATTCAATAATTTATTTTTGAATAATTAACCAAGTATAATTTTAAATTAAGATGTTTTTATACTTTAGAAATAAAATAAATTAATGCATTTAGATTTACGTGAATCTAAAGTCTAAACCATCTAGTGTAAAGAAAATAATGTAAAATTTGGTGTATACATTCCATGCATAGAGTTTAAATAAATTTGTTGTAAGCACAATCCAAGAATATGCTCTTATTTAAATATTTGTCTGTTTGGTGCATACATTAGAGATGCTCTTATTTGTTATTTTGAATCGTCATGATCTAGGAGGCTGTTAGATTAACTAGTTTTCAGTAGTCTATATGGTGGGCATTTGTTTCATTTGATTTGTAAGCTCGATGCCTACAGCCTACTTAATCAAATATAAAATCTTAGTACATGATATAATGAGGCACAATCTATTGCAAGTATAAACATAAGTTCATAGCAAGCACATGATCTTAAATGTGAAGTCCAAAATATGTTTAAACAAAAGAAGAGAAATAATAAACCACCGTGTATTCAAGATTGGAGAAGGGCCTCTCAACTTCACGCAACACAAATGGACGTCCATTGATATAAACCACCTATTTCAAAAATAATGACATTATATCACACACATTGATATATGTGTATATATCTACACGTTACACATATACATATGTATAAACACAAGCACACACATGACACGCCAATACAATCATGAGCATCTATATGTTGATGTTATACATATATAAGAGAAACTAATGCACGCGTGCATATATACACATGCACATGTACAAATGCCTCTATATGAATTTCTATACACATATATCTAGATGTATATATGGGTAAGCACATACACATAAGTGTTTATACAGATATGTAGATACACACATGTCGATACTAAGACATTTAGAAATACATATTATAATAAAAAAAACGTAAACCATTCAAGTCCAGGTAAGATCAATAACTCTTGGCATCCTTATGAGGTGATAGAGTTAATTGTTCCATATTCTTCTCTTATGTGTAATAACTAGTAGTTTAGTTTTATGAAAATTACTTGATCGTCTCAAACTCTTCATCACCAAAAAGTCCCAACACTATATATATATCATTTGAATATTGGCGCAAGTACAATTTATTGACAATCAATAGACATTATCGTAGAGAATGATCGTATGTCCGTTTAAACGGCTAGTGAGGATTAAGGACACGCGATGATTTTAACGTGTAATTGATCCTTCTAGGTTTTCACGATTACCATCACTTTTCTAACTACTTTAAATTGTAATCTTTCATTTTTTTTAATACCATATTTGTTATTATTATGAACCATATATAAAAGAAAAAACTAGGATGAAGGATAAACCACAGTTCAACACAGTCCTAGTGGATTGTGAAATTCCCTTTTGCCCCTAGGTGATGGTTCATATATTACGGTCCCTAAGTTTGACTATTTTCAGTTTTTATCACAAGAAAGAACATACTTGATTTGACAAATCTATCAATTAAAGCAATTAATGAGCAAGTATCTACTCTAAGCAAGATGAACAAGTTAAAAGTTATTTCTATAAACAAGAAGAAGCATTCATAAACTAGCATTTGCCGGTGCTTAAAGATTATTGCAATAAAGAAAGAAAGGGGTATTACTGGTTCCTCACGAAGGTTGATCCAAAGAACATTTGCTTGCTTCCCATCCATTTGAGCCCCAAGATATGTAAGAACATTCCTAATCCCATCAATAGTAGGGATCGCAACACCATGGACACGCAACGATTCAGCCTGATGATTTCAAGAAGATTAAACATTACAAATAATTTCTATAAATCACAATAATATACATTAATTGTAATACTATTGAACACGATTCAAATAGGTAAATCAGGTATTCTTTCTTGATCAATTAATAACACAATCTTTTGGTATCAAAATCTTCAAAAATCTGTACCAGAGAAAACCTCAGCCCAATCTTTCTGAACGACTCATTTACTGAGGGTTTACGGTTTTGCTGTTTTTATACATCTAATTAAAGTGTGTAACGAGATATTAATCACTATATTGTGCAGTTCGTAAGAGCAATCCATCAAAAGCAACCAAATAACGACGAATAAACAATGTAATATAAATCCATCAAAAATTACGCAATCAACTACCTGACGATAATTTGGGGCACCGTCAATTTGAGGCGACAATCGCTTATTTTGACATCCAGGAAAATGATCGCTCTTGAGAATTGTCTTCTTCCCAAGCACAGATCCATCTCTCTGCTTCATCACCTGCTCAGGCTCCTTAGGTATCGACATTATTCCTAATCTATCCAACTACCTGATTCTAAAATCTAACCTAACGATACACACTGTCTCAATTACGATGATGATGATGATGATGATGATGATGAATTGATAACGATCCTTCTTCAAATTCGAAACTGGTGACGCTGAATCGGTGCGTGAAACACGCAATTTGACGATTGTTTTCGATCGCCACCAGAGGAGATGACATCAAACGATGAGATTAGCACTGATGTTAGGCGACAATTGGTGAGATTGAAAGAAGAATTATCGGATAATGGATTGGTTGATTGATTGATTGATGATGATTGATTGATTTCTACGGCAGTACGGCAGGTAGAACAGTAGTAAGAAGAATGGGATGAAAACTACTTTGCGGTAATGGGAGAATGAAAGGGGGTGGATAATTTGCTAGTGGTGTAGGTTTTATCTTCGGAGGGCATAAAGTACATAACGTGTGTAATTAAACTCGTTGGTATCTTTTTGACTTTTGTAATTTTTTTATATTAAATATTGCATAAATAGTTTGTGTTTTGATCGAATTGTACATTTATTCTCAAACTTTAAAAATTGTAAAATTAGTCTAAACTTTTATATCATTTTTGCAAGTTTGGTCTCAAATTTTTAATATTTTTAAAGTTAGTCCAAATTTTTACGTGGGTATTACATATTTCGGACCTGGAGTTGAATATAAAAGTTAGTTTAAACCTTATAAAATACATTAAAAATTGAATGAATTACATTGTCAGGACCAAATGTGCAATGTTTATACAAAAATTTGGACTAATTTTGTAATTTTTAAAATATGAGAACCAAACATGCAATTTTGTTAAACCATAAGGACCATCTATGTAATTTTCTCTTTTTATATTGAAAAGAAAATGTTATTAGATTTAAACAAATGAGATGTTGTAAGTCCGACTCGACTTTGTATGGCAGTATGAGATAATATGTTTTGGGTGAGTCAGGAGATAATTTTAGTTGTGAAATTTCCTTTTGGTAGGTGAGTTATTGGCCTGGGTCATCACATTCGGTATTTTGGATAAAAAGGTAATTCGTTTGTTAGAATGATCCCAGATAATCAAGCATTACTTGTAAAAAAAATATCTTTCAATTTACATGTGTCTATCCTGTGAAACAAGATCGTATATTTGTTGTTAAAAAGAAAAGGGTAAACAAAAACTAAAACGTTAATTAAAGAATCTAAATAAAAGATAAACCAAAAAATTAAACAAACTAGATTAATCAAAACTGAATCGAGCTATGGCTATGGTGACTAGTATAGATAATATTCTTTAAAACATAGAACTATAATTCCTAAGTTAAAATAAACATGTAGCAACTTGGGTTAAACTATAAAAATTTATATGTTATAATAAAATAAGGTTTTTATGAATATTTTTTATAGTTCTAAACCTTTTAATTTTAATTCCTCCGCATGAGGTATTAAGCTAGTGTACAATAATAATAATTTTGTTATATGCCGTAAAGCAACCGTCATCTTCACTAGGGTGAGATAATTAAAATTGAACTAATTTTTTTAAATAAATTTTCCATAATGTATCTTAAAAAAAAACTAACAAGATCGCACCCTTATATATGGAAACTTCCTTGTCAAGAAATTAAAGCACTCATTTTTTTGTTTTGTTGGCTGAAGTATACGAATATAAGGAATATAAGGTGTTGTTTGTTTTTTCTGCAGGAAAACGTCTGCAGTCTGTGGATCACATCTGCAGATATCTGCAGCAGAAGAGGTGGACCAAATGTCTGCAGTCTGCAAGAAAAAACTTGTTGTTTTGTTTAACATCTGCAGAATGCTGAAATATTCTGTAATTAAACTAAATTTATTTTTTAAACTTTAAAAACAACTAATACATTAATATATAAATAAAAGTCATAGAAATACATTAAAAAAATAAATAAAAATCATACAACACTACAATAATATTCATAAAACTATACGATTACATTTATAAATCGTTTATTCGACATTTTGCATTATCTGCTCAGCAATTTCATCTCTTAATTGAGTCATATATTCTCGATCG
>BJCM01062919.1:0-17249 GCA_018326385.1 Flaveria bidentis | reverse complement strand
TAGTGATTTCTCCTATCCGAATTTTTTGGATATTCGAAATTTCGGATATCTGACTTTGAACACCCCTAATTTAAGCCCGTAGGGTTGGAACCGGTTTTAGTTTTTGAATTTTTTTGCGAACCCGACCCGGTTTGAACCCGGTATTGGACATACACACAAGAAAAAAAAGAAGAAAGAAAACTAAACCTGGTATTAGACCCGGTTTCGAACTGGATCCTACCCTACCTGATTATAGCGGGTAGGGTTTCAAGTAAGTGAACCCGACTCGGGTTCGTACCCGGGTACAATAAAAATCATTTGGGCCCAACCTGATTTGAACCAGGTTTTGGGTATGGCTCAATACCCGGTTTGCCCATCTCTGTAGCTAATAGTACCTCCTCTCAACCATAGTGTATAACAATCTTATGCATCAAATTTTAAAACCCCCATTTGCTCTGCTGGTTGACGACGCTCGACCATCGGCGATCTCTCGCCACTTAAACTGGGTACCTCACTTTGTATTTTTTACCTTTTCATTTTTACCTTTATAGTTTTTGTGTTTTACATTTAACCTTAGTATTTTTCATTTTCAAATTTGATCTCAAATACTTTTTAGCTTTTACAATTTTTTATTTTATATCTTGATTTAAAATTTTTGAGTTAACATATAATCATATGCGTATGTAGTTTAACGTTTTTACATTTATTTTTTCTTTTTTACAATTGCGTTGTGTAATACACTTTGTTCTAATTTATACACAATAACAAGTCTTAACGCACATGCTTGGATTAAAGATTTTATGCCTATTTTTCATTCGGTTTTATTTCTTTTGTTTTACGAGTTTTTCTGGTGTTGGTGGTCGTTAGCGACGATATGATATTGATGTTATTTGACGGGGTTTTAGGTCCCATCGCAACGCATAGGGTTATATACTAGTTTCCAACATGTAATGAATTCTTTTTTATCATAATAATATTTAATATATTACATCTATCTTAATAAAATTTATGTTAACATCAATAAATTAAATACTAGGTGGTAAATTCCGTCAAATTATGCATCTTTGATTGTATTTACCCTATTTTAATTAGGGATTTAGGGTTCATGTTTTAGAGTATAGCTATAGGGCCTAGTATCAACGTGTTATCAACACATGCTAAGCGAAGTTTTAAAAGTTTCTAGACGAATAGTAAATTTATGTTTCCGTGTTTATTTTTTTTTACATTTTGAGTAAGTTTACGTTTCAATGTAAGTTTTGTTTGAATATGTGTTGGGTCAAACTTAAGACATTTCTTGGACTCTGTGTTTCGATGTAAATTTAGTTCGGATACGACGTGGACTAATTGGAAAAGTCATGTTAAATATAATACATTTTCATTCTATGGTATAAAATCAAGTTAATCTATGTTTCGATATTAATTTAGTCAAAAACAAGTCATGTCAATTATATCTATACTTTATCACACCGTGTACGCCACCGCCGCAACACGCAGCGGGTAAAAATCTAGTTTTAATTATGAAACATCTTTTGTCATTTAATATTTTTATACAAAGTAGTAGTTGTGAAAAAAGAAAATGGTTTAAACTATCGTACCAACGAAACCAGACCGATTTAAATTTTCATTTATGAACCTTTAGCTTGCGGTTTAATCCAACGTAATAATGCGTCACCGTTGAGGCAGTGATTGGTGAGATGACGGAGGTGGATTGTGGTATAAACTGTATCATAATAAGTTAAAATTAGTAACTTTTTAATTTTAATAGTAATAAATGCAAAGGCTAAAATTAGAGCTTGTGTAGATTTATAAGATTATTAGGTTAGTATTCTATGTATTATAAAATTAGGTTAGTAATAAAAATTTATGAATTATAAAATTATGTTTAAAGGTAAAATATGATTATAATTATATATAAATAGTTATTTCAAGTAAATAAATAATAGATATGTTATAGAACAATAGATATATATAGATAAATAGATACTCTAGAAACTTATTTATTAAACAAATTATAGTTAGTAGTAAACACGAAAAGTTACCAGTACAATATTTTAATATAAGATATGTATAAAATTATATATACGTACATGTTCAATAGATAAAACAATTATACTATTTTTAAATCTCTTATTTAAATAGTTTCATTTTTAAATATTTGTTTTAAGATTTTCTTAAAAAAATTTATTGTTTATAAAAATCTTGTTTATTAAAAACTCAAGTTTCTAATTATTTTGGTTGTTTTAATAAAACTATTTTTAAAAAATTCCATATTTTTGATAATTATTTTAAAAAAACGACTGATTTAAAATATTTTGTTTCAAAAGGTTTAATGTTTTAGAAAATATATGAATTTTAATTTTTTTAATAAAATTTATTTTAAAAAACATTGTTTGATTTTTTTAAAAAAATATAGATGAGAGAGAAAAATATATCAATTGACCAAATTAATATTTATGAAGATAAAGAAATTGTTTAAGTATTTAAATTACTTTAATATCTTTTTGGATGGAAAATAAAGTAAGGATATTTAAAAAATAACAAATGTCAAAAATGTGATTTAGCAAAATGACAAATGATATTTTTTATTAACATCTATAGACTATAAATATGATTTTGTCATGTCGGCATTTTTTATGAAACCTACAGAAATGGTTCTTTTTTTATAACGGTTTTTAGAATTATCAATTACTCTTAACCTCTAGAATGTTACTTTGGGAAGCATAGAGATTTGGTTGTTAACGTTCTTTCACATAATAAACTATAACAAAATTATATGCTTTTAGTTTTTTAGATTTATAATTATATTTTAGATATAACTAGTATCAAGCCCCCCGCGTTGCAGCGAGGGGCATAAAACCGTCGTACTAACTAACACTTATAACACACCACCGTTAGTGAGAACCGAAAAAGCTCGTATTACAAAAGGAAATAAAAAACAAAAGAAATAAACTCAAACGAAATGTAAACGCAAAAATATTAAAACACACATACAAAATGTAAAACATCTAAAAACAATAAGTTAATTGATCTATAACCAGTGGATTCCGACAATACTACTAAACGAAGAAAATAAACGTAAAAACGTTGAATCACAAAGACACGTTGTAGCTTGATAAATCACAAAATTTAAAGTGAAGCGCAAAAGGAAAAATATATTAAAATTTTAAAAAAACAGATGACTAAATTTGAAAGTAAAAAAATGAAGGTTAAGTTAAAAAAATATAAAAATATTATAGTAAAATTAAAAATTAAATTTTAAAAAAAGATTGTGTGTAACTAATCACATATGAATACCACCTACTGTGTGCATGAAATATTGAAAATTGTGGGTACGAATTATGAAATATGAAAAATAGGTAAGTGACTTTTCAATTTTACAGCTAGTATTTCATCCATCTCACTTTACAACTTAAACCACCGTATCTTCTCCTTTGATTCACATCCTTTGCAACCAGCCGGTCAAACTCCCAGTCGGCGGTCTCCGTCGTCCAACCATCGGTGTACGGTGGCAACAACCTCCCTTCCACCCACCCACCCACCTTCCAAACTCTATTCTCATGGTTTTTTGTTTCAAACTCACATGTAAAACCTTACAATTTGCCCAAAAATTGAGACTATTAGCTGAATCTGAATGGTGGTGGCGGTGTAGATCCTAAAGATCGATGTCTGCATATGCATTTTCCCCGTGGTGTTCTGTGACAGCGTGGTTTGGGGGCGACTGTCACACTTCAGGCGACCTACACCAACCCCATCACAAACGGATCTACGGTGGTGGTTTCCTGCAGACACCATTAAGATGTCTCACCTCATCTTTTGATTCATTTGATTTTCAGTTTAAAATGAAAGGAGGGTGGTTCAAGAGGGAGTGCTTGAGATGAACATGCCGGTGAGAGGAGAAGTGATTGACCGGTTGAATGATGGTACAACTGCCAAAACCCAAAGTACAACTTCAATGCCCATATGAAGTTGATAATTAGTATTATATAAATTTAGTTTAAAATTCTAGAGATTCGTTTAGGTTATTTAATATTTTATTTATGTCTGCTATTTTTAAGAAGGATACGATTTTAATTATTTTACTTCTTTTGGTTTAGTTGATTCTAGAAAGATAACAACACTGACCATTTTTCAAATATGTACCATAGACTATTGTGGTGTATGCGTTTCTACTTCAAATCTTTCCAACTCCATTACCAATAAAAATGACATCTCAACTTTATTTTGTTTATTTTTTATAGAACCAACTCCTAATCTATTTTACATTGTACATCTTGAACAGAATGAATCACTTTATCACCAGCATTTCTTGTATCTCAGCTTTATTTAATAGAAATTATAATTTTCAAACATTGATTGAAGCCCCGGGCTAACTTAGACGAACTCGTGTAGTTGTACTTTGTGAATATTCTACCTATATTTAGGGGCTAATTTTTTTAATAACATCCTGCTTCATATGACATATGTGACATATGTTACAGGCTCATTTATCCGTTTCTCAATTAGTACTACATCCGTAACCCCATAAAAGGAAACAAAACTTGACAACGTGTTTAGTTGTGATTGTGAAGCTTCTACGTATGTTTACCAAACAACTACTTTGTGGGGCAGACTGACTCTGAATTCATAATATCTTGCATTATGCCCAAACTAAAGCCTATAATACTACCCCACAAGAAGACATCTTTCACCACTGTAATTACAAACTTCAGTGTTTAAAACTAGATTTAAGCACATATGTCAACATTTTACTTTTAACCTTTTTTACCTCTTCAACCATTTTTAACTTCCATTTTTTAAATCATTGTTATTATCTTCATCTTAACTATTTATTACATTAGTAATATCAACTCTTCTCACTATAATTCCTCTATTGAAACTTTGTTTAGAATTTGGATCCTACCTCTAGAGAATCTTGCCGGAATCAGCCTCTTCATATTAACTACAAGCTTATCTACATCTTACCCTCTCTAGACTTTTCAATAACTTAATATAAATGAAATATACTGGTTATAGTTATGGTTATGGTATGAAAATCTACATGCACGTGTTACATGACCTCAATTATAGATGTGAAACACGGTTAGATCAATAATCACATATACACAATAATAATCGTTGGAGACACAAAAGTCACACTACCACCTATGTCATGGACTAACTATTCACCTACAAAGATCTAATTTATAAACTCTTGAGCTACATTTTGCCAACCCCATTCAAAAACAACATATCTTCTATCTATAAACTTTCAAGGTACGTTTAACCAACCCCATTGATAATCGAAAATTCGATTTCATAAAAAACCTACACTTTTAGACCAAAGAAATTATGCATAATCATAAACCAAAATTAAGAATACAATTGTTTATAGACCAGAAATTATGCATAATCAAGTACACAATTGAAGCATTCAGGCAACCAATCTACCGTCAAATCAACATATTATCATTATTATTACTGTACAATAATAAAACAGTTATAACATCTTACCTTCTAATCCTCAAACTGATTCCGGTGAACATCAACACCTTTCGGCACCGTAACCACCAGCTCGCCGTCGCTAAACGCCGCCGTAGCAAGCTCCGGCAGCGTCGAAGCCGGCAGCCGGAACCGCCACACCTTCACCTCAATCTCGTTAACCTCAACCGGAAAACCACCGACCAATCGCACGCCTCCGACGATGAGTTTCGTGACGCCGGGGACGATCTCGATGGCGTGAGCCGCGACGTCGGAGCCGATGTCGTCGGCTGTATCGACGACGAATTTGAAGGAATTAGGGGTTTCTTCGACGGAGACGTCGGCGTCGGAGAAGAAGGGGAGTTCGAGTACTTTTGCGAAGATGTGTGGGAGTCGCCGGAGCTTCTTTGGCCGGACGGCGGCGGCGGCGGCGGTGGTGGTGGTGGGCGGCGATTGGAGGTTGTAGCGGAGGGTGATGGTGCGATTTGGGGGAGATGGATGAACTTTCATGGTTTGTTGGGGTTTCAGAGGAGTGAAACCCTAGGGTTAGAACTAGAAGTGATTTTGTTTGAAATTGATATCAGATGTTTGTTAATGTGAAGTTGCTTTCATTGTTCAACACATGTATAGAGATTAGAGAACAAGTTTTGTTATTATAATTTTCTTTAAAACTTTATATACAATTACATTAAAAACTATTAATTCTTCTGTTTCTTTTAAATTAAATAATATATTTTTGTATATTTATTATCTATCTTTTTTTAATTTTTTTACTCACAATCACTTAAAACTATCTCATACAATTTAAAAACTTACACTCATATAATTATAAGGCATAAACTATTAATGCTCTTAGCATGATTCTGACATTCGTTATTGTTTATTTACACAATGTCATATTATCATAAACTAAGTTTTATCGATATTTAAATGTAGGATTGTTTTTAAAGGGTGTTTGATTTTTAGGTCAAAACGATAAAATAATTAATATGGTTTCTAGTTTTTTTTTTTACAAATAACTTTTGCACGTAAGAATCAATATAAATTTACGTTTTTTTAAGTTTCTAAGTATTTTTATATTTGTACTGTAAAATTGTTAGGCACTGTTGCCCCCGCCGTATAGATTTAACGTTGAACACTAACAAAAAAAAACCAGATATTACCTTGAAAAACAAAAAAAATAAGATCGGTGGAGGTCGTCGTTGCCAACACCGCAACCATCATTGCTTCTGTTGATGGTGGTCAACCACCGTCGTAATCTTTGTCGTCTTTTAGATTGAACAACAACAACAAACCACAAGACCATCGGAGTTATTGTTGGAGTTATTGTTGGAGTTATTGTTGTTGTCGTCGTCGCAGACATCGTTTTCGTAGACGATAGTCATCTTTGTCGGTCTTTATTGGTCTCTCTACTATTTTCCATGTTTTAAAGATAGAGATAGGGTGAGACGTGAGATTTACTTTTAAAGGAAAAGAGAGTGGCGTGATATAAGTGATGGGTTTGTTGTGTGGTTGTAATTGATTTAAAACACTATGGATTTAAATTGTATGAAAACTATAATTAAGCCCTCGCGTTGCGGGGGGCGTAAAATCATATCAGCACTAACGTCACACCACTATCAGCGACCATCAACACTGAATTTTCGGTGTGTGAGTGTGGAAAAATTAGACCGCAACTTAAAACATAAAAAAATTAACTAAGTTGACGCGAGTTGTGATGAACTTGTCAAATGTGTCAAAATAGATGTCAAAACGTTGAACCACACATGAATGTTGTGTCGTGTTAAGTCACAAAATTTAGATTAAAAAGTAAAGCGAAACGTAAAAATTTTGAGCCACACATCCATTTTGCACCGTGTTAACTTGCAAAACTTAGAACGAAACGTAAAACATAAATTTACGAACGATAAAAAGTATAAGGGATTAAAGTTGAAAATAAAAAAATATAAGGTCAAATTGCAAAAGATAAAAAGAATTTGGGTAAAAAGTAAAAAAACTTAAATTTAGTGAGGTTATATTGCAAAAAAAAGTTTGAATTAAAAATGAAAGAAAGTATTTTTATATAACACTCTATGCATAAGGTACAACACCTTATGCATAGAAGTTGATGATTAGTATATTATAAATGACCAACATATAATTTTTTGTTTTTTCATATGTAGATCACACCAAAAGGACAAAATTGTATTAATATATGTATGTATGTGTATTCAATTAACTAGATTGGAATTCATGTAATACATGAGTGATATAAACTAAACTTGTTAAAATAAGTAGTTTTAATGAAAATTTTGTATGATAGATGATATCAATTATTAGTAAGATAAAAAATAATAAGTATTTAGAGAAATGCAAATGACAAATAATAAAGATTAAGAATTATAATTTTATATATTAAGATATGCGATAATTGAAATCTTATAATTAAGCAAGTCTTAATAAATTATTATAATAAAAGAATTTGCGTATTAGATATTTAGTTGTTTATTTATTTTTCACTTAAAACCCTTATTATTAAATATGATACAGATGAAGGAAAAAAAGTTTAAGTTTCTCAAAAAAACATCACGTGTAATCCTTAAATATTAATTTGTTATATAATGAAGATTTATCCTTAAATATTAATTTGTTATATAATGAAGATTTTTATTACGTTATGCAATCTTTTTGAATTTATACGCTGCGTGTTTAGGCCAGATAATTTATAAGTTATGCAAGATTAAAATCAAGTAAATAGAAACAATCAAAACTACTGATTCTAAGTTGTCTTAATTTTATTTTATTTTACATAATTTAGTTCGCATTTAACATGTGAAAAGACTTTGATAATTGAAAATTTGGTGAGTGTATGAAAAAAATGTTGCCTTTTACGTGCCAAAAAAAATATTAATGGGTTTTGTAAAAATAAACAAAAAAATATGTTATTTTTTTATAGTGTACGTTTTAACTTTGATAATTAGACTCATGGGAGGCCCTGAGGATGGGCAAGATGAACGATATCAAAGGTCCAATATCATCAAGGGTCCAAGATTTTTTTAAAAGAATATTATATATATATATAAAACTATAGATTATTAACAAACCCAATAGCAATTTAATTATCTTGATCAATTGAAATTTATGATCCGTTAACATTTTAATTAGTTTAGTCGATCTAATCCAAACTCAATAAAAAACGTTAGGGGAGTCTTACGATTCGGTTACTTAAGTAAATTAGATTTTTTACTACAATACTTTTATTTATTTGTAAAACAATTATTGTTGTATTATAAATTTTTAACATGCTAGTTATTGACATTATATTTATAGGATTCGTTTTTTCTACTCGTCCAGGGCCTCAGATTATTTGAACACTCTTGAGACCGGCCCTGATTAAACTATCAATCCACCTTATATCAGCTTTTACTTATTGTTCAAGTTTGTTATTATGCTAACACAAATGTAGCTCTTCTCATAAATTTCCCTTGTTGTCACGTTAACCTTAGCTCCCTTGTCTTCATTCATCGTATGTACTATATATATTTTACGTTTCTAACCCTTAATTTTGCTACTAATTGTATTTCCTTTTAATATGTTTGGTTTGTTTATTTTATTTATTATAAAAACTAACTTGTGGTTACGATGAATATATTTTATTGAATTATGGTATTAGTCTGTTTAAAACATAATTATAATCAAAATTGTATGTTTTTTGGTTATCGTATGTTATATATATTGACGATAACGTGTTGTTACCATAAAAACGAAATCATTATCCATCAAAAAACATTTTCACTATTATATAACTTTTTCATATATATTGATTAAATGTCGTAACCTCATATGTCCTTTTTATTGTCTTTACCATGTTAATACCGTCATCGCAATGTGTGTAACAAAGCAGGGGTCTATAAAGCACCGGGTAAACAAATTAATCGAATTTTAAAATTTCAGTATCCTATTCAAAATCCTGTATGATCTGAATAAGGATATCTCAATCCTATATAAATATATCTTAATTGAATTCGGATAAATCCGAATTTATCCGAATAACAAAATTTATTATTATTTTTTTGTTTTTGATTTCTTTTTGATATTTTTTTATATTCTTGACATTTTGTAGTTCTAAAATCACAATAAAAGACAAAAAAGCTAAAATATAAATTTTTCTTAAACACAATTTCAACTTTAAAACATAATAAATAATTGTATAACGCTCGAATATTATAATCTGTAATTTATAACAACAATCGATTATTATATAACTGTGTTAGGATTAGATGACTGAAATGTGTCAAGATTCTTAAGCATTTAGTTGAAAAACATAATAGTTAGTTATGTAACGAGTATTGAGTTAAAACATTGTTGAATTCTTACATGAATTAATTGGATATCCGAATGAAACTTGTATGATATCGGAAATCGGAACAAGGAATTCGGATTCAGACAAACTCGATTCGAATATCCGAATAAAATATCAGATCGGTTTATTCAGAATTAGATACATATTGAATTACGATATATTTTGGATTTTTGTTTTTCTAACACCGCTATAATGAAGTACACAAAAACACGTCCAATCACGTGACTTATTTTCTAATTTTATAACAAACATGAACTATAAAATCAAATACTAAACTCGGTAATTTTTTATTGTGGTAGACAAAATTACATTAAATTTTAATCTAATATATTTACTAAATCCAATTTTTATTTTAAATGAAGTGAAAAGGAACTTATACTATAATTGTTTATCTTCACATTAAATAAAAAATTTATTTAAAATTCATTAGGATAATTTGAGAACTCATAAATAACTTGATAACTATGAGAGCTTTTATCAACACACGTACTTATTGTGTCTTATATAAAAACTAGCGGATTAGACCGACGTTTTGCCGCAGTAAGGTTTAATGTATACGTTAATGATAATTTTTTGGGTTATAAAAGTTGAAAGATTTAATGTGATGATACTAACCATCCGGGAAAAAAATACGTGCAAAACACTAATAAAAATGTAACATAAAAAATATACAAAATATATACCTCAAAACATATAAGAAAAATAACAAATGAACGTATGGTGACTTTATTTTAATTAACGAGCTATATTGTAAACCGGTTAAAGGAAATTTTGACATAACTCGAAAACTTATATATAAAACTTTAAAAAATGTTAGTAAATGTAAATTTGTTATAACTCGAAAACTTGTGTATAAAATTGAATAACAAATTAAGTATAAAAAAATAAGTAGGTATCAATTTGAAGAAGATAGAGAGAGAAAAAAAAAGTGTTATGATGAGTTTTAAAAAAAAATATTTAAAGGGTTTAAATATAAAACTTTAAGAAAATAAAGTAGGTTTTTATTAGTTTGAGGGAACAAATTTATTGTGATAATATTGAGTAAAAATTTTAACCTACACTTCTCATAATCTTTTCTATTCATTATATAAATGATATGGTAGGTTGTATCTAGTTTTTCTTACGACATGCCTTAAACACTGATATATTTGAGTATTATTATTATAACTATATAACTATTTAGTGATTATATACTTAGGTACTTAAATAAAATAATGCTTAAATCAAATAGTATTAAGTTACAAAAATACATGTGATAAATGTATGTATTTCAATAGTAATTTAAATTATTATAAAAAGACAATACTTAAAATAAATATATTAAATAACATATTAATTAGAAGAAATTTATTAAATAGGGTCAAAAGAAACTATTATATATAATAGTAGTACATTATCTTTAAAATAATTATATTAGGTGTGTTAAATTTTGAATAGTATTACAAGTGTGTTATCTTCAAATCATTTATATATTAGTATAAATAATATAGATGCTGATTATTATTATCATCATAAGTATAAAAGTATTTAATAATTATACAATCAAGTAAGTCAAACATTCAAATAATATACTACTTATTTATAATTTTTATAATAATAATAATAATAATAATAATAGTATTTATATAGTTAAGTATTAAAATAAGATAATACTAAATTTAAATGTTAATTTAAAATATTATAAATAATAAAATATATAATATTATGAACTAAATGATCTTATATTATTAAATAATGTATTAATAATAAGAATTAATTAATGTATTAATTAGTGTAAGTTTATTAAATGAAGGACAAAATATGAATTATTGCATAGAACACTTGTATCTATGTTTAAGAGTTACATTTGTGTCATATTTTTATGTTTGATATAATAGTATAGATATAGACGTAGATAACCGAAATTTAATATTCAAGCATATACTTGAAGGTCAAATAGCAAACAACAACGAAATTGTAATCTACATATGTGTGATGATCTATATTATCTACACATGTGTAGATAAATAAAAAACACTTATTTTGACGAGGTTTTATTTTTTATTACTTATAATTTTTAATGTATATATATATAAACATAAACACAAAGAACAAAAGAACCGAAAATAAAAAATGTAAAAAATTGTAAAACTTAAAAGAAAGATATGTTGAATAAATTAAGAAGCATAAAAAGAGGGGCTCCTAAACCCTAATCAACGACCTTCACAAAAACCCTCAGCACCGCATTCCGACGAAACACACCACCATCACACCTTCCCCCTGATAACACCACCGTCAGCCGTCGCCGTCGACATCAACCATCACGTCACCGCCGCAGTTGCTACAAACACCGTAATAATATTCGGAATTCGGTTGCACATCTTCATTCTGCAGAAATAATCCCTTAGAAACTCATGGCTAAACCCAAGTATGGCAATAAACGAGGTAGGGGACGAATTTCTCTTTATTATTATTATTATTAGTATTGTGTATTTACCGTTTTGATGTGATTTTGTACGTTATAGGATTCAGCCGTTCAAGAACGAATGAAATCTCAAAGAAAATTAAGAATAAACGTGCTAGAAGAAACCAAGATGAAGATGATACAATTCTGGACAATTCTTCGTCCCCAAGTGATTCAGGCAAGTGAAAGTAGCTATCTTGTAGAATATTAAATTAGGAGCTATTAGGTCTAACTTATTATTTCATTGTTCTGATTTGTTGGAGGGGTAGTGTGAATGTAATTTAAAAATGTGGCAAATTTTAACCATTGTCAGTTGCAGGCGCTTCGTCTCAGGAACTTTCGAATATAGCGTCGGAAGATGAACAAGAAGAGGTGGCTGTTTACAAAGAGCCAACAATGTATGATAATTTGTTGAAGACACTTGGGTCAGCTAATGGATCAGGTGCTGATGCTTACAAGAGGAGGTAATCTGTTTATAATAAAGAAATTTTGATTAGTTTCTCTTGCTTTTTACGTGTTTTGTTGCATTATTATTGGTTCTAGAAAAGGCGGTCGCTTTTGGTTCTTTGTAACTTTTCAGAGTAGCAAACAAATGCTTATTATTTAAGTTACAAAGATTTGAGTTGTAACTTTTGTTAGTTGTTTGTAACTATGTGTAGACAACAGGCAGAAGAAGGTATAAGTGACACGGATGACAACAAGGAAAAGGAATTAGAATCCTTAAGTGTTTCCGAAGAATATGAGGATGGTAAGAAGCACATATGTAACTTTTACTTTCTAGAGAACCACTCACCTTTTGTAAATCCAACTTCCTTTTTTAATTTCTTTTATTTTTCATAATAGTATCTGAAAACGAATCTGAAAGTGGCGATTTGGACTCAAATGATCAAGAAGGAGCTAGTTTAGTAGCCATGGAAGAACATAGTTATGATAAGGACGAGGATGAGGATGACGAGGGATCTGATATAGTCGGAGAAGAAGAAATGACGGGAAATGGTCACTCCATTGCAGAAGAATCAGAAAGCTCAAGGCATTATGATATTTTAGTGTTTCTTTTATGTTAAAATAGAAAAGAAGACTTAAACATATGACTTATATAGTGTATTTTTTGCATAATCGCATTAACACTCCTGCAAGAGTAGTGTTTGAATATTGAAGTTCTGTTATGTTATGATTTTAATGCAGTTCATTCTCTGCTCACCTGGACTACAAGTTATCAAAAGAAGAGGTTGAGAATCTTGCAGCAAAAAAAGGAAAATACAAATGGGGGGTTGAAGTAGCTAACTGCAAGTGGGTAGCAACTAGAGAGCTAAAATTAGAGGTATTTTTTGGCCATTATGCAACACTTTGTCCTTCTAACAAAGTTATAATTAGACTTCATAGCAAAATTTTGTTATGATTTGCAGGATTCTTACACGAATTCCCCTTATGGTCTAAATATGAAGTTGTATGACCATTGGTTGAATATTTACAAGGCATTTGGTGGGCATGATCTTCATTCATCAAGACAGAGATCATTCTTCTCTCTTTGTAAGTGAATGATAGAGGGCATTTGTGAACTATTGTTTTTTTTGTTATTATCTTGATTTATTGACAATTCATAATAAATGCAAATGGTAAGCCACCATTTTGAGAACATATTGAGCAACTTATCTGGATAACTTTATATTTACTTGTTTAAATAGGCAACAGTTATAGGGATATATTACACCACAACAAAAAGCCGTTTTATCTTAAAGGAAGGGAAGAAGACTTGAGTATCATGGATGCCTACTTGTTACACTCGGTGTGTCCATTTTATATTTATCTATTAAACTAAGATAAGCTCTTAAATAACACATTTATTGTATAAACTAGAAGGGTGACCGAGGTTTTTATGCAGCTAAATCACATATTTAGAACAAGAGATCTTGTAACAAAGAATGACAAAATGTTGGCAAAGCATAAAGAATCAAAGGGTGAGGAAGTGTTAAATAGTGAGAATTTTCTTGACCAAGGATTTACGCGTCCTAAGGTGATTTATACCGTTTATGTTACATTGAAAATTTTCCCAACTATATTATTTTTGGGCAATACTTATTGTAATCAATATCAGGTTTTGATTCTATTGCCAATGGCCAGTATTGCGTTCCGAGTAATCAATAGGCTGATTCAGCTCACCCCTGAAGGGCATAAGGTAAGCTTAAATCTCACTAAAGAATTATTTTTTTTGACAAACTTAAATAAAATAATCTAAATATGATTTTTTTTCAACAGGTTAATGTAGACCACATTGGTCGGTTCTCTGGTGAATTTGGCGGTGAACAGTCTGATGATGGTATTTCCAACTCATGGAAAAAATCAAAGCCTCTAGACTTTCAGGCACTTTTTGATGGAAATATGGATGAATGTTTCATGATTGGCATCAAGTTTACCAAGTAAATATATACTCAGATTAACATATTCATTTACATAATGTTTTTGTCCACTCAATGAGATTTTTCGCATGTTAAAGTAAAAAATCAATCTTATTATTTATGAATTGCTGATTTATACACATTGTCACCATGAGTCCAGTTGGTTAGGGAAAGCCTGTTACATCCTTGTAGTATTTTAGATAATTCCGCATTTTCTTATTTGTTAGGGCTTTAACTTTTGTGTACCTTGTGTACTTTGTAGGAAGACCGTAAAGTTGTACAGTGACTTTTATACATCAGACATGATTGTTGCCTCTCCTGTTGGTTTGATCACTGTGGGTATATGAAAGTTAAATAATATTTCAACTTAATCTGATCTTTAAAGTTGAGTATGTCTTTTAGGTTACTTCTCTTTAAGTTTTATCACTAAAGCTTGTTAAATGTGAATATTCTGATCTGGTTTTCCTAGAAAATTGGGGAGGCTGAAGCAGAAAAGGAAAAGGATGTGGATTATTTGTCTTCTATCGAGGTAATTCATATTGCTGTTAGGGCGTTAGAGCGTTTATATTGCCAAGTTACAATCACTTTGTCTATATGGTGAAACACACACACTCACTCACACACTTTCACATGCACTTGTTCATTGCTTGTTACCAGTTAGCTTGCTAATATAAGGAACTATTGAAATAGGTACTGATTATTGACCATGCAGATCTGTTCGCAATGCAGGTAAATTGTGCAAAAAGAATTTCTGTACAATTTATTATTGTTTTCTATTAAATTATTTAGTATAACTTTGCAGAATTGGTCCCATTTGAGTACTGTTGTTGAGCAGTTGAATCATATACCATCGAAGCAGCATGGAACTGATATAATGCGCATGAGACCATGGTATATTTCTGTTCTGTGTTTTTTCCCCTTGTGAAATACCTATTATCGAGTATATGCTATCTAAGTTAAATAGCTTCACAATAACAAAAGATTGGATTTTAGTTATAATCTTAGTTGCTTTTTTTAACCCTCTCAATGCATAGGTATCTTGATGGGCAAGCTCGGTTTTATCGGCAGACAATTATATTAGGGTCTTATGTAAATCCAGGTTGGATACTGTTTTCTATGTCCTGTTGTTTAATATATTGAAGTTGTTACATGGCTTTGTAATCAGATCAAATAAATTTAGTACTATATAGGTAATTATATGCATGTAACATGTTTATGTCCCAATATATCCACAAAATAGAGCTTATTGACGACTTTGTTCTATTTGTTTACGCCATTTTCTTAGTCATTAGGTATTTAGGTAATGTTCCTGCATTGAACTTCTAATCAAGACATAAGTCTTACAAGTTCAATAAGAATCTTACCTACATAGTTTAGGGTTGTATTATTGTCATTCCATAACATTTAGGACTTCACATATGCAGTTTTAATTTGTTTATTCTATATACTATGATTTAAACTTATCTTGTTTTGTGTTTTTTCTTCTACCAGATATTAACGCTCTGTTCAACAACCATTGCCTCAACTTTGAAGGAAGGGTGAGAATATTTTAGTTATCTTATATTGCAGTGTAAAATGAACAAAATTTAGAAAAAAAGTCATTAGAATGTATCCCCTGCGAATTTATAAATGTCCCGAAGATTAAATTTGCAGGTGAAGTTGTTGCATGAGCACAAAGGTGTTCTTCCAAAGGTTTTGCTTCAAGTGAGGCAGGTTTGTATTTTAAAAAATATATGTAAATCTCTATCCTTTGAACAACTGGTCTATATAACTGACCAGTACTAAGTACGGAAAAGGTGTTTACTAATTAATATTGTTTGTTTATGTTGACCTTTTAACATTCAGATTTATGAACGTATCGATACCGAATCAATAATGGATGCTGATGATGCCCGTCTTGATTATTTTAAGAAAAAGGTATGACTGTGCATTTGCCTTTTAAGTTATTTAATTTGTTAATATATCTATATCATTTATGAGATTGTATCATATATGAACTACTGAGCACAGTCCATATCGTTTATTTGACATTTTTCATGTTTGTTACTGTAGGTCTTCCCAAAAATAAGAGATTCTGTTCAGGTATTTTAATTATTATATTGCAACATTTACATGTAGATGTGACAACTTCGACCCATTTTTTTTACAAACGGGTCTATGCACGTTACTTTTTATACTTATATAAGGATGAAAGGACAAAACTGGCATTTTAGACCATAGTCATAGGATTTGCTCCTCTACCCCACGAATCGCGAACCGGATCGGCCGTACCGGATTCGGTACATTCGCGTACCAATCGCCCTACGATTCGCGATCCGGTTCGCTATAATAGGCGAATTGAATTTTAATGAAAACCGAACCAGTCTACTCCGATTTGTGAATCGGATCGTAGCGATTCGTGAATCCAATCAAATAGAAACGCGAATGGGACTCAAAATGGCATGTTTAGACTTTCAATCTTATTAACTAATGGTTGATTACTTTGATTGCTTACTCTACGTCAATAATTTTTTCCCGCTATTTGATAATGGCGCTAATATCATTGCATCTATTATAAATTGGCACCTACTAATCCACTAATTATCTTTAAAAATATAATATAGATTCTAATTTATAGGATACGGCGTACCAC